>JABUQX010124043.1:0-12500 GCA_015478945.1 Trachelipus rathkii | reverse complement strand
CTGAGAAGTTTATTTTTTGGTTTGGTCTTTGTCAGGAGAGGTTGGTTATTGTGTGTGTGCAATGTACCTTATGTGGTTAAAGAAATGTGTGTAGATGTTGGTAAAATGAGAATGGTGTAATTATTTATTAAGAGGCCTGGATGGATAAGTAAGGAAGGATGCAATTAGTAGTAACCTTTCAGTTTTCTACTGTAAACTCTTGTGCCCAGCACGTTTAAATGGTGACCTATATGAAGTACTTTTGTTTCTGATTGGAACGTTAAGTGGTTGGTAGAAGTTGACGAGACAGTCAAGTGGCTGCGGTTCGTTTTTGTTGGTTTTGTTATTAGATTGGGATATTATTGGAGTCCAGTGTTTTGGAAAACGTGGATGGAAAGGAGCGTATGTAATGTTTGAAAGTAACCTAACAACAGTAGTTTCTTCGAGTTTGACCTTATTTTTTGGGGTTCTGTAAGTATTTTCTCAGGTTTACTTTTTTTGGTTGTCTTAGTGAGTCATTGTTGTTTATTTATAAGGAAGTTGTGGAAAAATAAAATGTCATATGTGTATCATATGTGATTCATATTGTTGAAGTGGGAGTATAAAGTTTATATGTGCCATGATATAAGCCCAATAATTGTTGGGGTTTTATTGAGTTGGGGAGGTTGCAGTAAGAGTGTTATTCTTAGATGGTGATAATGTTTTTCGTCCGTTGGTGTTAGAAATAGTAGATAAGGGATATTTTGGGAGGATGTCATTCTATTTTGTATGATAGGAAGAAGTCAACTTTCCAAATTTGGGATTTTAAAGATTCGATTGTTACTGGTGGTGTAGCGTGCTGACTGAGGTTTGAACGGTGTTAAAATTGTTCGATTTGTATGGCATAGCTGCTGTTTGTTTCTGTGGGAATCATAATTAGTGGAAACATATCGTGGCATGAATAAATTAAACAGTGCAGCGAAGCAAACTGAAGCCCTGAGATACTCCACTAGAGCGAAATCGGTAAGGCTTTTGAATAATGGTTTTCCTTGATAGATAGATATATGATAATAGATAGATGAGATAGATAGATAGATAGGATTAGATTAGATAGATAGATAGAGTTAGATAATAGATAGATAGATAGATAGATAGATAGATAGATAGATAGATAGATAGATAAGATTAGATAGATAGATAGATAGATAGATAGATAGGATTAGGATAGATAGATATATGATTAGATAGATTAGAATAGATATATAGATAGATAGATAGATAGATAGATAAGATAGATAGATATATAGATAGTATAGATAGATTAGATAGAGTAGAGTAGATTAGTGTCTTTAGTCTTTAAATTCTATATTTTTTAGACATAACACATTTAGAAGTTAAAATGAAATTTAGAAATTAACACAAAAACAGTTAAAAATTAAGTATACAAAAAAACGAACATTTTCGCTCGCGACGCCTGGAACACGAGCGTTCAAGCTCTGCCTGAAAAAGCGAGCTATCGCTACGCATTTGCGCTTTTGACCACTTTCTCTCGCTGCGCTCGCGATACATATGTGCGTTAAATATTTTGAACACTATGATTACTATACGATTTTTTGACTCAGGAACTTAATTTAACGTCAATACTCCATTTTAATTCGGCTTCTCTTCTATCCACTTCACCAAATTTAAGCTTCTAAGTCCATTTCAAAAGGTTTTGGGGCTTAGCCCCAACACCATATGAGCTTAAAATGAATTATTAATTTTATTTTTATTATATATATATATATATATATATATATAGTAATATATATATATAGTATAGTAATATATATATATATATATATATATATACGGTATTATATATATATATATATTATATATATAAATTTGCGGCGCAAGCCTTGCCGTAAACAGACTTACTTGAGCTGCGTGCGAGTAAGTATATTAACACAGCAACGCATTCGAGCATATTTTGAAATGTTTTTTATAATAATAATAATAATAATAATAAATAATAATAATAATAATAATAATAATAATAATAATAATAATAATAATAATAATAATAATAATAATAATAATAATAATAATAAATAATTAAAAGTTTAAATTTTATTATAAATTCCTAATTTTTCTATTTTTTGTGAAGCTGAAAATTAATTATTGTATATGTTTTTTTTGTATATGTAAAGTGAAACCAAAGGTCGAAAACTAAGGGGACATAAATGGCATATTTAAAATTAATAGTATATAGATGAGTTCCAATAGTAAGGCCATATTTTATCTTAGGGTATCTTCTCTGTCTTGAAAATATTTAATCCTTGATTTTAGAGCATCAAGGACATTATTAAATAAATCAACTACTTCATTTGTCTTCATAAATATCAATTTCGTTGTCTTTAATTTTATGCAGATTCATATTTAAAACAATACTAATTATAGTTATTATTCAACACTGGTTCAATATTTTTTGATAAATATATTACTATTAAATACTCATACCTTTTTCAGGTCTACCCTTATGTATCACATTTACAACTTTTTGATCAAAATACCCAATTATCCCATTTTTCTGTTAAGTTATTTAGTCAAATAAGTATCTTTTTCGCATTAAAACATTAGTTCTTTGTAATAATATTAGATCATGATTAAGCTTAAGTTACTTTATAGTATCTGAATTATTGTTAAAAGAGTTACAGGTATAAGTAACCATGTTTAAAACCTTAAAAACATCATTTGTTGTTGCCATTATTTCTGTCAGTAAAAAATTTTTTACGTATTATTCCCGTAGGCCAGAAGTCTTCATTAAAGTTTTCCTTTAAATATAATATAATATATATATATATTATATACTATAATATATATAATATATATTATATACTATTATATAGTATATATTTTATATATATAGTATATATATATTATATATATAATATAGTATATATATATATATATATATATATATGTATATATATAGTATATATATATATATAATATATTATATATATATATATATATATTAATATACGTATATAATATATATATATATATATATTATAATATTAAAATTATTTTTTTTTTAAATTTTGAAAAAATTAATAAATACTTTTCAGAGATGAAATATAAATAGTTAAACAGACAATATTATATATATATAATATGATATATATATATATTGATACATATATATATATATATAATATATATATATATATATATATATATATTATATATATATAATATATATATATTATATATATATAAATATATATATATATATATATTTATATAGTATAATATATATATAATATATATATATATTTATATATATATATACTATATTATATATATATTATATATATATATATAATATAATATATATATATATATATGATCTTTCTTTCTTTTTCTTTTTCTTTTTCCTCTCCCAGGAAGGATTTTTCATCCTGTTCAAGCCGCGCAAGCGTCTTTCTGCCAGACATCCTCTGCTGCCCACTATTCCCTTCTCTTTAGCACTCTCGATTTTGGTAGCTGACATCTTTCCAGAAAGTCCTCCACCGACTCCGCCCATCTCTTCTTCGGTCTTCCCCTTGGTCTTCTGCCCTCTGGGTCCATTCCATCTTCTTTTCGGCATTCTGTCCTGCTCCATCCACTCCAGAGTTCCCACCATCTCAATCTCCCCACATCCATCTTCAGTATCATATTCACCCCTATATCTTCTCTAATTACTTCATTCCTTATTCTGTCTCTCCTACTCTTTCCAATCATAGTTCTTAATACCCTCATCTCCGTCGCTTGTATTCACTCTCCTCTCTTTTCATTGTTGTCCATCGTTTTTCCGCTCCGTTACCAGCAGCGTCGGAGCAGTATTACGTTAAAAAGTTCGACTTTTTAAACCTCTATTCCGATGTTTCTATCTTTCATCATGGGGTATACCGCTTTCATAACTAATCCATACTTTTCCATTCTTCGCGTAATCTCTCCTCCACTTCCTCCCCTTCTGTTAAAACATTCTCAGAGATAATTGCAGGTATTTACCGCCTTCACCTCCTTCCCTCTCACCACCATCCTCATCCCCTCATCATTTCCTCCGGTTATTGTTAATATCTCTGTCTTCTGTACGTATGTTCATCTTCATCCCCGCTTCCTCCAACTCCTCCGTAAACAACTCCACCACCTCTCGAATCGTCTCCTCTCTCTCGCTCCAACATGCCAGATCGTCCGCATATTGCCATTATGTCCCCTTCAAACTCTTTTCCCAGTCTCTCCCTCACTTTTCTTATCACCACGTCTAAATATAATATAAACAGCAGTTGGAGATAAAAACTCCCCTGCTATCACTCCTGTTTTTCACCTCAAACCATCTTTCGTTCTCGCACGTCAGTTTCTCTAACATTTACAACTGCATTTCTGTCATACATACTTTCTATTGCCTTCTTTAATCTACCTCTTACTCGATAATTCCTCTCCATAGCTCTCCAGAGCTTTTTCCTTGGCACCGAATTAAATGCCTTTTGCAGGTCGATGAACGCTACAAAAAATCTCTTGCCATATTCCAGCATTTTCTCCGAGACCATTCTTCTTAGTGTGAATAAGAGGTCCGTCGTTCCTCTTCCTCTTTTATACCCGTACTGTTTCTTCTCCGAGTCTCGGTTCTACCTTCTCTCTCAGCCTTCCTCTCCAATATTCTTTCGGATATTTTCTGCGCAGATGTCCCATCAGTAAAATACCTCTATAATTATTACATCTTCCTTCAGTCTCCTTTACCCTTTAGAAAGGGTAAAGAGAGTCTTAAGGCGGTGGCGGCACCCAATTACGAAAAACTCCCCGTACGAAAAAAAAAAAAAAAAAATTAATTTTTTTTACATTATTATTGTATAAAAAAAAAAAAAAAAAAAATAAAAAAAAAAAAAAAAAAAAAAAAAAAATCTTAAAAAAAAAAAAAAAAAAAAAAAAAAAAAAAAAAAAAAAAAAAAAAAAAAAAAAAAGAAAAAAAATCGAAAAGAGGAAAATTTAAATTTAACTGTTTGCAATATACTAATATATATTAGATTATATTATTAGTTATTGGTATATATTATATAGACTATTTATAATATATATATATAACATAATTATATAATATTAATATATATATATATCATAATAATAAATATAAATAATCTATATATATATATTATATATATATATATAATATATATATATATATATATTATATATATATATATAATATATATATATATAATATTATATTATATATATATATATATATATATATAATAATTATATAATATATAAATATATAATATATATTATATATTATACCAATCATCTGTTATGCACTCTAGCCCCTTGATGGAGAAGTTGTGTCACGTGGGTTCACAACCTTCTGGTAAATATTTGGATCTGGGCTCGTGTGCCATCCAATGCTTTCGCCTCGGAATCCACGGTTTCAGAAAGTTGTTGCATATAGAATCATGTAAATGTCTTTCCTCAATATTTTTTAATAACCTTTTCAAAGTAAGTGAGCTTTAATTATTATTATTATTATTTATGATTATTATTATTATTATTATTATTTATTATTATTATATATTATATTATTATTAATATTATTTATTAATATTATTATTATTATTATTATTATTATTATTATTATTATTATTATTATTATTATTATTATTATTATTATTATTATTATTATTATTATTATTATTATTATTATTATTATTATTATTAATTATTATTATATTATTATATTATTATTATATTATTAGATTATATATATTATTAATATATTATTATTATCTTATATTATTATTATATATATTATTATAATTATTATATTATTATTATATTATTATTATATTATTATTATATATATTTATTATTATTAAATTATATTATTATTATATTATTATTAATTATTATTATATTATTATTATATATTATTATTATTATTATTTATTATTATTATTATTATTATTATATTTTATTATAATTATTATATTATTATTATTATATTATTATTATTATTGTTATATTATTATTATTATATTAATTAATTATTATTATTATATTCATTATATTATATTATTATTATTATTATTATTATTATATTATTATATATATATTATTATATTGGTGTTAAAAAACCTTTTTCAGTTATCATATTCAGCTTGGAGAAATTTATATGGTTTTGGTTAACTGTGATACCTACCAGATGCTGTTCTGGGCAACATATACTTACCAGTTTGACAATTTTCCTCAGTACTGGGAGAATTACACAGGGATACCTATACAACTTCAAAATGATATAGGTCTAGTGGTACGTATGCGAATTTATTTGTACTATTTATTATTATTATTATTATTATTATTATTATTATTATTATTATTATTATTTATTATTATTTTTATATTATTATTATTTATTATTATTATTACTACTACTACTACTACTACTACTACTACTACTACTACTACTACTACTACTACTACTACTGCTACTACTACTACTTCTACTAGCAGTAGTAGCCGATGTAGTAGTTGACGTGATAGTAGTAGTAGTAGTAGTTGAAGCATTAGTAGTAATTTTTTTTACAGTTATCCACCTCTCAAGGCTGAGCCCTATCAAGCTTGGGTTTAAAAAATTAATCGTCAAGAATATAAACCTTACAAACCCCACCTAACCCAAATTCCGCAGATGAGCACAAACGCAAGCTTCAAAGTGAGGGAGATTAAATTCTGCAGGAAATACAGAAGATGGAAGAGAATTCCACAGAAACAGAAGGACTTTGAGAAGAATGAAGCATCACGGAGAACAAAGTGTGGATTTGCTAATGTCAACACAAAATTCCTGTGTAGACATAGCACCCCTTGTGATATTATATTACTGTCATTTATTTCTTTGTAGAATCAATAATAAAATATTTAACATTTGATTTTTTTTTTAAATAATGTTTTCGGTATCTCATAAGGTATACGACACAGGAAGACTCTTTATCAAGTTGAGTGACACCAACTTTTTGTTATCTCACTATCATTCAAGTTCATTATTTCCACAAGGACTTTTGGAGCTTTCTGACATCGAAAAGAAGTAAGTGCCATGTTTAGTGCCGCAAATATAATTAATAAAATAATAAATAAATAATAATAATAATAATAATAATAATAATAATAATAATAATAATAATAATAATAATAATAATAATAATAATAATAATAATAATAATAATAATAATAATAAATAATAATAAATAATAAAATAATAATATAATAATAATTTATAATAATAAAATAATAATAATAATATAATAAATAATTTAATAATAAAATAATAAATAATAAATAATAATAATAGATAATAATATAGTTAATAAATAATGTTGATTGATGATGATGATGGCCAAATAAATGCCATAATTTAATTTAATTATTATAAAAAATAATCAATATCGATTAACATGTAATATTGGTATTTCTTTACAACGTCAGACTTTTTCATTTAGTATTTTTTTAAATGAATTCTTTTTAATAATTAATTCTTTTTAAATGGCATTGCCAAATTTCTAGAAAAGAGGAGAAAACAACTCCAGTAAAAGAGATCAAGAACCCCTATGCCCTTTGGCTCGGAGGTCTCATCGCCTCTAATTTTGTAAGCCACAAGACAAATTGGTAATAAAACCAAAATTTTCTCTCTTATTCATTTGCCATAATTAACTCAGATTCACCAGAGAAAGAAAACTCCCCGAGGGAAAGAAACAACATCCCAACTTGCCCACCAACTTGCATTGATTCATGTTACCCTTGAAGAGTATAAGAGATAACTAAGCTATTTAATAATAATAATAATGATAATAATAATAATAGATAATTAATAAATAATAATAATAATAATAATGAATAATAAAAACTCCACATAATAATAATAATTGAACCTAATAATAATAAGAATAAATAATAATGAATAATAGATAATAATAAAATAACTTATTCGGTTTTATCAAAACGTGTTGTCGATTTGTGATCCAGAAAGTGCAGGGGAATGAGACACTTTATGGAGATGTTTAAAGCTAAAACTAACTTTCTGTTGCCATCTCTATCTACGATATTCCACATCTAACCTACTTAACCACTTGTTCTAATCCTGTTTATGATGTTGGCGTGTTATGAATAGTAAGTGTTGAACACAAATATACAACTTTTGTTAATAGCGATGTGAAAATTGTTTTAATTCTTTTTTACTTACAATTCAAAGATCCCCAATGTAGATTAAAGAACTTTTTGTATGTTAAAGTCTATTTATTATTGATTCAAATTTTTTTTAACATACATTAAAAGCATCACTTTGTATTAAATGTTAAGATGTTGTAATATGTATCTTCTTTTTCTTTACGTTAGATTCAATTTTGCATTCATGATCGCACGTAGATGCAGCTTCTATTTTTTAGATCCACTATTATTGATTAAACTTGTATTTAAGATTTACGGTCATAGTTTAGAAATTTTTATTTCAGTGTTAAAAATTAATGAATTGTATTCTTGGTTTGTTCTTCTAATTTAGACCTTTCAAATTGGTGTGGAATAATCCAATTTTGGATAAAATAATAAACATAAAATATAATAATAATATAATAATAATATAATAATGAATAATAATAATAATAATAATAATAATAATAATAATAATATTAATAATAATAATAATAATAATAATAATAATAATAATAATAATAATATTCTTATAGTGGACAAATTTGTTAGCCTATTAGGTTAATAGGTTTGATTAACCTAGTAGTACATACCTTAATTAACAATTCACAAATTTTATGAGTAAAGTTATTTAACACAAGTTTTAATTCACAGGTATGTGCCTTTCACTGGATTTTTGCCTCACTCGCTGCTATTGCCATCCCTTGCAACCAACGAGTGCAGATTCTAATATGTCGGGCGTGCGTCGTGATCACCTTCACTACTTCTCATAGTTCGTCTCCGATAACCAGATGAGAAATATATAAAATGAATACGGAATTAGCATCAAACTGTTCGGTTAGTTACAAAAGCAGTAGAATAGGGAAATATGAGAGTATTTGTAATATTAACAGAAATTATGGTAAAATAGAATAGTTTCTAGCGTGATAGATGATGCAGGAACCACATATTTAGTGTCATAGGCAATTGCCATATTCTTATGGTTGGATTGGAGTTGGGGCAGGGAAAGAGAAAATTACAGATCTTTAAAATGAGGCAGCTTGTCATATCACCACTAATTTTTGAGGTTTTTGTTGAAGAGAGAACCTCCCTCCTTTTCCTCTCCTAGCGACATACAACTTCTTAATTGTCAATAATATATTCTAAACTCTATGAACTACTCTGGACATTTTCAATATATATTCCCTGAAAAAATTACACTAAAAATAATTCAATATAGTTTAATATTAATAATTTTTACTCTATGTCTGTAGGATGAATATCCTAATTCAACGTGGCCTTTGTACCCGAAAGATAATAACACAGCCAACACAGCTATTTGGCTTGGGCTTCACAAAGTACGAAGTTGTGCAAGCGAATTTTACACTGCCTATGGACGTATGATGATATCCATATCTTTATGACAACCTTACATGTGGCAGAAGAAGCATCATTTCCGGGGAAAAAAAACTACTACTACTTACTACTACTTTACTTACTAAAAAACTAAAACACTTTTTTTTAACTAACTTAACTTAAAAACTTTTAACTTAACTTACTTACTACTACTACTGACTACTACTACTACTACTACTACTACTACTACTACTAATAATAATAATAATAATAATAATAATAATAATAATAATAATAATAATAATAATAATAATAATAATAATAATAATAATAATAATAATAATAATAATAATAATAATAATAATAATAATAATAATAATAATAATAATAATAATAATAATAATAATAATAATAATAATAATAATAATAATAATAATAATAATATTAATAATAATAATAATTTTGCTATTACTTCTAATAATTATATTGCCACTAATACTACTATTTTTTAAACACCCTTCTTCTTCTTCTTCTTCTTCTTCTTCTTCTTCTTCTTCTTCTTCTTCTTCTTCTTCTTCTTCTTCTTCTTCTTCTTCTTCTTCTTCTTCTTCTTCTTCTTCTTCTTCTTCTTCTTCTTCTTCTTCTTCTTCTTCTTCTTCTTCTTCTTTTTCTTTTCTTCTTCTTCTTCTTCTCTTCTTCTTCTGTTTTCTTCTGTCTTCTTCTTCTTCTTCTTCTTCTTCTTCGTCTTCTTCGTCTTCTCTTCTTCTTCTTCTTCTTCTTCTTCTTCTTCTTCTCTTCTTCTTCTTCTTCTTCTTCTTCTTCTTCTTCTTCTTCTTTATTTCTTTATTTCTATATTTCTTAATTTTTTAATTTCTTTTTTTCTTTAATTCTTTATTTCTTTATTTCTTTATTTCTTTATTCTTTATTCTTATTTCTTTTTTCTTTTTTTTTTTTTCTTTTTTCTTTTCTTTCGTGTTTGTCGTCTGTGCTGTCGTGTGTGTGTGAGCTTCTCTCTGCAACTCTAGCCTTTCTGTCATACATACAGATGAGAATGATTTCTCCCTTTCTACAACAACTCTCTCCTCTTGGCGCTTCCCACCTACAAACTCTCGACAGACACTCCAATCTTCACCTCTTTCACTCGAGACGTCATCTACCCGTTACCTGTACCATATCCTTTATAGCCCTCCTCACATATCACTCGTACTTCTACCGACTATACTACCTCTACCTGACTCCTACCTCTATTCGTCCCATAGTCACTAACTTATGTTAATCCTACGTAACTCGTACTTAATTCTACAGCCTTGCTAAACCTCATTACGTATAAGTAATAAGAAAAGGTCTACATGTATTTCTACAATGTTAACTGTACCACAAAGTGAATTCATTACGTATATATAGAGTATATTACAGAAGATCACAAGTATCAAATATATTTAATCTTATCTATCACGGAGATATACTTAACGTACACAAGAAGAATATCATACTCACGTATATCTATACTATATAATATATATATCAGAACTTCACATTAGAGTTTTTCGTCTAATAATAATAATGTTAGTTCGTCTTAAGCAGAATAATTATAACAGCTAAATAATAATTATAACTGACCATTCGCCATCTTAAATATCACTTTTTCTACCACTCTATAACACATGCCCCAACATAATACATTCACTCACTTATTTAATGAAAATAATAATAATAGAGTGAATAATAATAATAAAATAATAATAATAATTAATAATAATAATAATAATAAAATTAATAAGAATAATAATATAATAATAATAAATAATAATAAAATAATAATAATAATAATAATATAATAATAATAATAATAATAATAATAATAATAATAATAATAATAATAATAATAATAATATTAATAATTAATAATAATAATTAATAATAATAATAATAATAATAATAATAATATCTTCAGTATTAATGTGTCGGCATTGATTCTATCACTATCCTACGCGACTCTCAACCTCGATCTTGCCGCACATTTCTACTGTTGTGGCCTAGTAACCGACGAATGGTAAACAGGCATCCACCCCCTCCTCCGGACCCTCTTCCCAAACATCACAAGAAACATCAGCTGACGACAGGAATGATAGAATGTATTAAATATCTATTCAATTATGGTTTCTTTAAATTTGGAGTTGAGGTATGTATGTATGTGTGTACAGTATGTATGTATGTATTAGTATTATGTATGTATGTATGTATGTATTATGTATGTATCATGTATGTATTATGTACTATGTATGTATTGTATGTATGATGTATTATGTATACACGTTTTGGTAGTATTTTTTATATTATATCTGTGTATTTTAATAGTAGAAGAAAAAATATCTTTGAGTGGAATAAAAAAAAAAAAAAACGTCCTCCCCCAGGAAGTCATGGCCCTCTAGCACACCAAACCACCCATACTCAGGGGGACCCATCGAGAAAGTCCTTGTATCCACGGCCTAACGAGCTAAATCCCTGGCTGGCCAGGCTTATCGCGATACCGAAAGTTTTCCCACTAGTTAGCCAAAAGCACTGCTACCAATGTACCTCATTAAACTCTGATGGTTACGAACTAGAGTTAATAGAGAATAGCTCACATTCTCTCACTCCACCCAGTCTCGAACCTGGGCCCCTCTCGCTTGCTAAGCGAGTGCTCTACCACTGAGCTAGGAGCGAGAATATATACTTATATTTATGTATGCATAATTATGTAATATAAACTTTTTACACATATGTGTAAATATTATTAATTATTATTATTATTATTATATATGTGACTTATTTATTATTATTATATAATTAATATATTATTATTATTATATTATTATTATTATTATTATTATTATTATGATTATTATTATTATTATTATTATTATTATTTTCTTGTTTCTTATTCTGTATTTTATTTTGTTCACATATGCCTATGAGCTAGTAGAGTTATGTACAAAGACTGGATTTATATT
>JABUQX010124042.1:7500-24627 GCA_015478945.1 Trachelipus rathkii | reverse complement strand
GAAGAGACGAGACGATGACGCAGAACAATGAGAGATGAGCAAGAGGACGCACAGAGAGGAGCAGAAGAGAAGAGAGCAGAAGAGAAGACAGAAAGAAGAACTTACAGACTGAAGACGCAGACGACGAGTGAGAAGAGGAAGACCAGACGAAGAGAGAGATAGAGAAGAGCAGAGAAGAGAGAGAGACGAGAAAGAGAGAACGACAGAGACGAGAGATGGAGACGAGAACGAAACGAGACGAGAGATGCAGAACCGGAGAAGCAGAGAGACGCAGGGAGAGAAGACGTGGAAGACGATAAGACACGAGACAGAGAAGAGACGACCGAGTGAGAGACGACGCACGAAGAGCGCGAGAAGAGAGGAGAGAGAGAGAGAGAAAGAAAGAGACCAAAAGAGAGAGACAACGAGAGAGAGACTTCACAGAAAGACGGACGCACCAGAGAGAGCAGAAGACGGAGAGAGCCCATACAGGAGAGACACCGACGAGAGAGCACGAGCGAGAGAACGTCGATACCACGAGAGAAGATGATCCACGCCGAAGACACCCTAGATAGAAGAGAGAACGAAGACTGAGCAACGACGCGAGGACCGAACTCCAGACGACGCACGGAAGAAACGACAGTATCACTGACACCGCACCGAGAGTCGCTAAGATGCGCACCGGAGAGACCACCCAGACGAGGCAGACGACTCGAGGACAGAGAGAGACTCCGAGAGCCAGAGACCGAGAGAACGAGAAGACGAAACACGAGAGGAGAACGCAAGAAGAAGAAGAGAGAAGAGCAGAATCACAGAGGAGACGAGCACACCGAGAAGAAGAGAATACGGACCGACCACACAGCAACCAGATCACGAACGAGCATACGAAGAGCATGAGTAGAAAATATTCTAGTATGAACCGTTAAATGTCCCTATATACATCACCTATACTCCATAATCATGGATCAACTGCACTACCCCAAAAACTCTTCCCAAAGCTAGCATAAATATAACAATTTACTTATTAAATTCGAGTTAATCAATAATTCTATCCTACAATTGATCAATAAGAATCCGAAAACTACTGAAGAAGATGTCCGAGGTTTAAGAACGAAAAACCGGTCAGAACTAATAATAAAATATGGCTCACTACTGTCTTTGAAAAATTATTTTCTAAAATAAGTTTTATAAGGAAATTAACATGCGGTATTAGAAGAAAAAATTTATGGTGGTAATTGGAACGCATAAAACGTAACAACTCTATATTAAAACAAAAGCTGCTATGAAATTTCCAAATAATTAATAATAATCAATAATACAAATAATAATAGAGAACATTAATAATAATAATCAATAATATTAATCAATAATAAATAATAATTAAAAACTAATAAAAAGAAATTATTGCTACTTTCATTCCAATTGCACAAATATTTCAATCTAATTTTACCGAATTAATTATCTCCTAAAGACTATCAACAAACACTCTATAAAAAACATTACCAATACAAAAACAATAAAAACATTCTTGGAGACAACTAATTTTTATTTTAAAAATCACAACGCAAAACATCTGTCGATAAAAAAGGAAATATGAATAAGACGGCATTATTAATACCCACATTAAATCTACAAGCACCTAAAAAAATCAAGTTTATTAAAAACACATTTGGTATTTCACTTAGAAATATCTACTGTTTTACCTTCTCCTACTATTTTATTTTTTTTTCTTATTGTTTTGTGCAGCAGGCAATTCGCAAGTAAAGCATTGACTGGACGACAACTTCAATGTTACAGACGACTAATAGATTAAACAGCACATAGCGCATACCAGCAAACCTTTAAACCAAGCTACCAAATATAATGAAAATTTATTCACTGAGCATAACATGACAACTGTCCTTTGACTCTTGATACCAAATTCCTGTTTTGTTCTTAAAATTCCTAATTTGAAGCGTAAAAACTAAAAATAATTAAAATTTTAATTTATTTCACAAAAATCAGAACATTAATATATGATACAGCATACATTAAAACATAATAAGTTGAAGAAAATATATCTATAACTTTCATCATAATTTATATTCTTTTTTAAAATAATTCATTCATTTGAAAATAACTCATTCATTCAATCGTAACTGAAGATGTACGAGGTTTGCGACGAAAACTGGGTCAGGAACTAAATAAATCAAAAATGATGCTCTCATTCTTTACTTTTGTAAATTATTTTGATATCATTTCTAAGCAAAATTAAAAGAAAATCACTCAATAAAAAAATTTCGTCATGGAAACATAAAATTAACAAACTTATCATTAAAACCAAAAGCTTATATATAAAATTTCAGAATCAATAAATAATACATAATAATAATAATAATAATAAATAATCAATCAATAATAATAATAATAATAATATATCGTAATTTAACATGAAACATATAATCTCAAGCTCTAATGTACTACCCAGAATCAATTCAACAAAAACAGAAATCCAAAATACACACTGAACCACCCCCTAGCCTAGAATTTAATAAACATTTTTTTTTTTTTTTAAACTTTAACATCACCATATTAATCCTCTTTCACTATTTAAACAAAAAAATCTGAAAGGTTAACGTGTAATGTATGAGACTAAGCTGACCAAGGAAAGTATATTTCAACTGTCAGACTTTTTTACGCACCAGTTTAAAAATGAAATGCAAAAAAAATGTACGCTTCTCCCCTTGCTCCATTACTCATCTTTCTTACTCATTCATTCTTTTCATTTTTGCTACCTTCCCATTTCTCATTATGAGAAAATTCTAAAACATTTATGTGACAATGCTAGGGAAAAAGGGTGTAATGGTGAAGAGGCAAAATGCAAAAGGTGCTCCACAATAAAAAAAATGTAAAGGCTTCGCTTCTCTACAATTGCCTTGCTTCAGGCATCTGACAAAAACAAAACAATCACCACAGAGCAAATTCAGCACCAGTTTTACTCTAAAACGATCTGGAAAGGAGGATTCTAAAGTCCTTTAAAGTGTTTCAAGGATATTCATTCTCACCAACATTACTGAATTTCATCAAGATAAAAAAAGAAGAAATCGATCCCAAACTTGCAGATGTAGTTGGATTCTATCAGTGCTACATATGAAGGTGAATTTATCAACTAAGCCTTCAGTGACAAATTAATTTGCCTCTAACAAAAAACAAAAAATAATAATACGAGATTGATTAAATAATCTTATATGCTTTTACAGTTTCTTGAAACAGATGTCAGAGTGGTTGAACGATGATGATTCTACCGAGGTTAAAAAGTAAAAGGATGGGAATGGATCTACGGGAATTAAGAGGTAAAAGCTCATGTAATATAGATTGTATTAGCTTGTAAAGTTGTTGTTAGGATGTAATAATTTTGTAAATATATTTATTTGTCTTTTATTTTTTATAGGAAATAAATTATTCTGCCACAACGGCCTTACGCATAACTTATTTAAATTTAATAATAACCAATGATTTTATTATAAAATAATATGATAAGACGATGTGCGAAAAGAAATGATTCGTGTCATATTGGAGAGAAAATAAGGATCAATTGAAGTGTCTTTGTTTATTTTATGGGGGGAGTCTGATGTACATATAAGGGGTTCATTTGTGGCCACATCTGAAATGACTTATGTGTGCATGACTACTTTTTTGTTCGTCATCATTGACATTTAAATTAATTATACTTAGCGTTAACTTTTTGTTATAAAAATAATTATTCTTAGTTCAATTTATCCTTACTTAAAGAAGAGGAGGAATATTTAAATGGTTATTCATCACTAAAAAAGCAAATGCCATTTAAATACCAATGTTCATCGACATACAGATATGTTTTGGAACAGTATGGTAGCAATTGTCGGCAGGTTAACTGAAGAAGATACATATATGTTTTGGAATAGTATGGTAGCAATTGTTGGAACTGACGAAGATACAGATATGATTTGGAATAGTATGGTAGCAATTGTGTGCAGGTTAACTGACGAAAAAATGGTTGCATGTTCAGGAATTAAATATATCTATAAGACACTCAGTTGCATACGAATTGATTCAAGATGAAGCAATACAATACCTTTTGTGTTTACTTAAACTTTCTGCTGACTTCCGTTTCCCCTAATATTATTAATATCACCTAAGTTAAAATTAATATATCTTTTTTTACTTTTTTATAGTTTTTTACTTTAGAAAACCTTAAATCTACCTATTAAAAACTTTCACTGACATCGTAAAAATTACCCTACAAAATCCGATTTTAAAATTAATTTATGCATTTTTAATTTCTAATAGACAGCTCTAAATTAGCGATTATGCCATAAAACTCTCCTGTTTTAACAGAGACAGCTTTTCCCTCATAGGTTCTTTTTATTTTTTATTGGCTTTATTATTCATTTATTTACCTGCATAACGGTCGACGTGCCGTAGCACTATTGATCATTGCCTGGTACCAGGTCGTTGTACTGTCCAGGTGTCTACATTTTGATACTTAAGCAAACTACCACGTCCTGTTATTTTAATTCTGAGGGGTTAAAGCGTTGCTGATTTGGAATGCCAATTCCTACTTCACCAGAACCTGTTTTAAATTTGACTGATCTGATGTTATTATCGTTACAATTTAAACTAACATCCCAAACACTTCTACCCATATTCCCAAAACCATCATTACGTAAAATGGGCGTGGTTTATTGATTTCCTTTATTAGCACCACATCAACCCTATTATTTACTTATTATCTTTAACCCAAATAACCCTTGAACACAAGTGTCTAGTACTCGTATTTCCCTGAGACCTTCAGGAATATTCCTCATGCCACAAAACACACCTGCAACTCTTCATATGAGTTCATTTGCTGTTTGTTTTTCTATAAGCGACTAAGAAATTCCCAGTACCTCCTTGTTGGGTGCCACTGCACATCTGATGTTCTTTATCAAACCTTATTTCTTAAAACTACTTAAATTGACCCTGCAGAAATTACATTCCAAAAAACAATGGGCGTTATTGCCTTCCAACATCAGAACGGTACCAGCTCTTATAGGTTAGGGGTCTGGAATTGCTGGCATTTTCTATGTCAGACAGAGTAGTCGGATAAGAAGTTCCAAAATAGACACGTTACTTTTTACTTTCTTTCTTCCAACAGCTTTATACAGACCCACTGTTTCATAACTTTATTCACAACCTTTTCCCAATGCGCATTTACTCTTGCCATGTGAGAGGAAATGAGTTACTTCACATCTGTTTTGATCTGATTTTTTATCCAAACTCCTCCTTTGAAAAGCCAAATTCGGTATTAAAGGACTCTTTTAATTCTATATTGCACCCTTTATTAAAAAATATAATGCCTTCGTTCACTTCAATATATGTTACGATCGGTCTATTACTAAATTTGCGTTGTTACAACAAAACCTTTTTAAGGCTAACAGAAATGATCAGAAAGAGCTTGCTTCATAGAGCGGTACTAAGGTTTCTAAGTGTTAACCAGCTCTGATGTTTAAAGCAAGTGAAAAATTAAGATGTTACATTTTCTCTATTCTAACTTTGACGGTATGTTTTGTTTATTGACACTATACATGAGAGCGTAGTGAAATCAATTACCTGTGTGTTGTAAGGTTTTTATTGAGATTCATGCTGCTGTTCTCTAGGCTTATCCGTCCATGAAACGTCGAACCAGGCGTACCCCTGTAAGAAAGCAGCAATCACTGTACTTCTATGCATGTA
This sequence comes from Trachelipus rathkii, assembly GCA_015478945.1. Taxonomy (NCBI): domain Eukaryota; kingdom Metazoa; phylum Arthropoda; class Malacostraca; order Isopoda; family Trachelipodidae; genus Trachelipus; species Trachelipus rathkii. The sequence goes on along the minus strand of JABUQX010124042.1, from coordinate 18,915 downwards.
ATGCACTCCTAATATTACAAACAGAATCGTTACCTGCCAGCCCCTACCCTTAGGTACCCACACACCTTGCGATTTTCTGAATGTAATTTAAGAGTAGTACCAATTGCCAAGTGTTTCATTTACTTGCTCGATGGGCCATCTTATTTAATAAATAGCAATGTAAAGCCCATGATTTTTCCCTTCCCATTAATATTCACGGGGATTAGCTTGTCATAGCTAAGTAAGAAAAGAGCCTTATTAATCCTTCGCCCATCTACTTCTTCCAAATAGCCCTTTTCTCGTCCAAGGCGAAAACGATTTACCACGTTCAAAAACCAAGGGGAGGAATTTCTGAGTCTTTCAAGGAAGTTTCTTTTACCTTCTGGTTTATAGTTCATTTAAAAAATTAATTTCTTAGAAAAATGACTTGGAATTTTGATTTATTTTTTTTAAGCCAAATACCTTTACTGATTGTTTTTGAGAAGTTGTGGCAAACATTACATTTAATTTTTACTAAGCCATTTTAAAATCCAGCACGATGATTCTTAAACTTTTTCTTAAACAATGAATTATATTTTTTACTAATTCTAAATACAATACAGTACTGACTGAATATTTCATTTAATCATTAATCACAAGGTAAAGATTCTTGTCGGCTACACTCAACAATGCCGAACCTTGGCAACTATCCACAATCTATTGGTGAGCCAAACCCAGCGACCCAATGATACCACAGAGCAAATTATTTCTTTTGTATTTTTTTCCATTTAAAAAGTTAAACACACCCCTTAACTGGTTAAAAAAAATCACCCAAGGGATTTTACTGCTGCTACATTTACATAATTTCGATATTAGTGCGCAACATTTTACTCTGTACTTCTACTTTTAACTGATGGGAAGTTAAAATTAAGCCATCCTTTCATTTCTCATTCTAAAATTTTTTCTTTTAAAAAACTCTAGATTTTACTTTTTTGGTTGTACTTTGCGGTTACATAAACCAGCTTCAAAAACACTACTTTGCTGATACTCCACTGCCATCTTAACATGAATTCAAAAAATAAATATTACTGTACTCTTCCAGATTATTGGGTAAGATCTTTAAGGCCCCAAACACTAACCCCCATTAGTCCAGGGAAGGAATAACTTAACTCCCATAGGCTATTGGCGCAGGAGCTACCTTGGATTTAGCAAATATAAAGAAGCTTTTGTTATTATTCATCATCCACTCCATAATATACAAATCCATAAACACTATCAGAACTGTCACAAAAAGATGCAAGCCATACTTATTCCCTTCAGAAAGAGCCCTCCTAGGATATTGCAATCGTATCCAGATGTTCACAGTTATTGCGTAGTTATTCATCTTTTCTTCTCATCAGCTACTCTTTCATCCCAGCCAAATTATGCAATGCCACACTTGTCCTCTCAACCAATTTACCCCTACACCAATAATAGGGAGAGCAACGTGAGAGGACCTCGAAAAAGCTTTGGAAATCTCAGCACAACCAATTGACGCCCTTTGGTCGAAAATACTCTCCAGATATATTCTACTTTACTTGATTATGCACACAGTCAAGTCACTACATTGAAACCTATATCCCAAGAATCTTTTTCATAACACAACATAGGCCATGCTTCTACAAAGGAGTCTCTTCTTGAACTTAACACGCAAAGCATCCGAGTTGCCTATTCCAAGATCTCAAGATAAAACCCCCTTCTTCATTCGTTTCTTACATTGATGATATCATACCCTACCTATCTCAACTTTCTTCTTGCAATGCTTTTGTAAATATTAATATTATCCACAATAGAAGCCTAGGATAATTTATTTTCAGCTACATCATCATGTGGATACTTCAGAAGCATGATCATTTCATTATTAATGCTTAAGATAAATGACGGGAAGATGTAAACCAAATATTAAAGTGAGGTACCTATAAGCTTCTAGTTGCCCGTTACTAAACCACAAGAAAGTGAACCTATTCATGTCCACTTTCATCTTTCTAACCTTATCCATCAAAAACGCCTGTCTTTTTACATCGCTTTATCACAATCAGTACGCATTTCGTCTGAACACAAGTAGTAGTTTTTTTAAAAGTGAAAATTTCATAAGGTAGGAACCACTGTAAGCTGCTTCATTCAAGAGATGGAAGAGTTTTATTACTTTTAAGGGAAAAATTAAAAAATCTTATTTTAGTGGTTACTTGTTCCGTTTGCCTTATTATAGGTCGATGAGCAATCAAATCTGAGCCACCAGCAAATCTGAGGCATCATTAAAATTTATTATTTACGTTTACTTTCCATCATTCAATTGATCTTCAAAGACCTTATTGTATGCTTTTACTTATTAAATTATTTTAGTGTAATTCTATTCTTAAACCACCTCTATTAGCCTATAATTTAAAGACTATTTGTAAAATTATTAGGAACTAATTTCTATTTTTTCTTCATACCAAGAAAGGCTTACATGATAAATGGTTGTCTTTGAAAATCATATCTGATTAAATAATTGCACTTGGACATTTATCTACAGTTGTCAGAATGTCTTCGTCTTGCTTGATACCTAAAGATTCCAGGCTAAACAGATTTTCCAAACCATTGTCAATATCTGAATCAATAAATTGCTCAATGGGGTTAAAATAACTTTTGGATGGTTCTAATACGAAATACACTTGTGTATTCAGCCTTCTGTTATTACATTTAGAATCATTTTTAGGAATTATGGCATTATTTGTTTCAACTTTTGACTGAGTTATGAAATTACTAACTTTATTACTTTTTCTGGTTTTAACCAAACGTACAATCTGTTCACTACTTAAAAATTATAAATATTACCTATTGGTTATAATTTATTATTGCCAATATGTGCAAACAATGACCACTTGCAAAATTACAGTCTGAAAGGATGGAAACAAGTCAAGCATTTTATTTATATTCCAAGCAAAACATCTATTTTAATTATGACTATTTACATGAAGGATTATTAAACATTCATTGTCTGCCAAAATTCCTAAAACAAACCATTACCGTTTCACTCATTATTTACTAACATCTTGGAAATGCCATCCTACCTTCTATATTTTATTTAATTCATGCATCTATTTAAGAAAAGGAATGAAAAACTCATTCTTTTTTAAAAACTTCTTACCACCAATAATGTTTGTGAACCACTTTTTTAATCTTTTAGAACCAATGAACAGTATTGAACCTTTCATCTTCTATTTATAGGAAGACTATTTATATTAGTTATGTAGCTTTTCCCAGCAGCTTTCTCTTGATATACAAGCGTTTTTGATGGCATTTTTAACATCTGTGAAAGCTTTTTCTTTACCATTGAAAACCATATTTAAAGAAGTGGTAGGCGGAATATATTCATTCTCTAAACTTTGATGAAAAGTTATGCAATGATTGGTCGTTGTTGTATTTACCACCTCACTATTATTAACATTACACAATGGTTGTATGTGTGTTCTACTTCCACATTTACACGGAAACCTCATTTTATTATTATTACCAAAACATTGTGCTTGTGGATGATTGCCAGCACACTTTTCGCATAACCCCAACTCTTTTACTCTATTAATTCTGCCTTCAAAATTTCTATACACAGGACAAAGTCCCAAAGAATGAGGCCCAGAACATAATTTACACTTTTTTCAAACCTCTTTTACTTTACTCGAGGTTTTGAAATTTTGCCAAAGAATGTTGTTACTTGTACAACTGATTTTTGAGATGTTTTTTTCTTTTTGAGTAGTAACAAGTGTTATTTTTGGCTTTTGAGTTTAGGCACTTACAGTTCCTCTTCTGAGGAACGAAACTAAGTACACCATTAAGGTTTTAAACTATATCCTGATAATTGTCAAGACATTTCATCTAATATCCAGGATAATTGGCCCCTACTTCTTCTATCAGGTCCTTCCAAAAATACTTTAGGTAGCTTTTTTGCTACTATATTTGACAAAACAAACAAAACAGCATGACATAGCAATGAGATTGTAAAAAATCCAATTTTATGCACTGTGAAGATCGTAAATAATAGCCCTGATTTTATTTAAACTGCATTTTAAAAGGATAAAAAATCTTTATCATATTTGGAATCTATATATTAACTAGCTATCAAAGAGGCAAACAAGTCATTTGTTATAGTTGTTACATCCAAATATCCAGCTTTCAATAATTCTAATGCTACTTTATAATGTTCAGGTCTAATAGATAAATGAGAAATAATACTTAAGGATAGGTCCCTCAAAAAACTTTAAAAGGGTACATAAATTTAAAAGAATCATTAATTTTAGGGTTATTGCCAACCAAATTATAAACTTGATTTACAAAAAAATTTTTAAATATCTTTTATTTAAACTTTCATTTCAAAACCTAGGAACACACCTCATTGGGGCAATTTTACATTAGTATTCACCTGTTGATCAATGTTTATTTCACAGGCCTCTCCAACCAAAATACCTATCTCATGAAATATTAGGTCTCTGTTTTAACAGTTTCTCTCCTTACCTTAAAAAATAAATTCATTAAAAAACTTAATTTAATTTTCTAATTTCTAAATAACTTTGTATTTTGGACTTTCTATTTCCGAGTCCATATTTAGGCCTTTAAGCTCAGATTCCACTTCTACTAGAGTGGAGCATCGCCTTCCCCATTCCAATTCTATTTACTTTGTTGATAGCCAAATTTAATTTATTTCATTTCATTTCGAGACTTTCAAGCAAAAAAATAATACCATAAACTGTACAATTCAGTCTTCCAATTCATTTTTCAATTTCCTATTAAAATAGACAAGATTAGTAATACGAGTTTTTATATTAGACCTCAACTTTTTTTTTTAAATTTTTTGATAAATTTGTCCATTTTTTGTTCAACAATTGCTTAATTCTAAAATATTTGGTTATAAAATATAAAATAATATTTGTGTCACCAATATGAATTAAAAAAATATATTAGTGCCTACAACTACCCTAGGCTTTCAAAAAAACTTTTGTCAAAAAAAAAAAAATTTCAGTCCTAGGGTAGCCTATATTACAAAACATTATTTTTTTCCATTTCATTAAATTTACCAAAATTTCAAGCGAAAACGGAAAACACACTTGCTTTTGTTCTATATTACAAAACATTAATCATTAGAAATACATGTTATCAATTTCTACACGGTCACCGGTGAGTGAGACATAAGGCCTCTCAATAATGCGGGGTCACAACATTACAACTACATTATTAATCAACACAATGACACACAATATCACGGCGCAAATTATATCGCATATTTCATTTAACGCTTATAGAATATAATTTTCTTTAATTGATATCACAAAACATATCCACGATTTTTTACTAATACATACTGCACTTTATGAGACTGTTACATAATAATCGATTTTTCATCTATCATCAAAAATATTCGAAATACATTATTTGGTATATAATTTATAAAGAATGAGTGATCCATTATAAATTATGGCCGCATTATCTGAAATAATAATATTACAAACTATTTAGCTGTAATATTAACGAATCGGATAAATATATACCTATTACTATAAAAAAAAGAGAATACGACTATTATCCTATACAAAAAAACTTTTCAATACCAATCGGAATTCGGGACTTTACCATTTTGAACACCGTGAACTCCAATTCAACTATATACTCGTTATATCTTGACAGCCAACATTTTAACGTGCCGCGAGGATGCAAAGCGTCAGAAACTTTTTGATTTAATTAACATTTAAGTTTCTACACAAGTTTATGAGAATTACTAAAGATAATAAATAATTTTGTTAATTAAAGCAGTTTCTTTTGCCAATGAAATCTTCTCGCTCTCTCTCTCTCTCTCTCTCTCCTTATCAATCAAGTTTTGAATCTAAAGCAGATGTTCTACTGATTTTTATCGTGTTCTTTGAAGAAATACTCTCTCTCGTGTCTACATACTCTCAATCCTCGTCTCCATACGGTCTACTTCGTGCGGCTCGTTCTTCTTCTTTCTCTTTCTCTTCTTCTCTCTCTTACTTAAACTATAATTTTTATCAATGTCAAAATGAACTTGTTTAATAAGAACCTATTTCTTTATAAATTATAGTATAAAAGCTTAGATCTAGCCATATTATAAATAATCTGCAAATCAACCTTTCAAATATATATATTCTAATAAAAATATATATTTTTGTCATATTAATTTTTTCTATAAGTAATTATATTTATGTAAGAGGCTCTTTTAGGGCTTCAGTAAAGACTATTTTATTAGATTTTTTTTTATTATCACTAATATAAGCTTACTATATATATAATATTTATATATAATATCTAAGTCCGGTCGAGAACCTCGTATCTTAAGATAATCTGCTAGCGGGCTTATAAACCGTTTTCCAATGTAACATTATATCTATTCCATGGTTAAAGGACTGCCTGCAGCAGCCTTCTCGCGCTCTCTGAAAGTGTGCAACATATATGACTCTATTAGAGTAAACGATATTGTGGAAAGGCTCTCAACCCCCCTAATATTCGATAATAAATACTTCTTATTTAATTTTTAAAGTTTTCGAAGCAGACTATTTATCAAGCTTAAGGAATTAAAATTAGTAAAGTATTTATATTTTTTTCATACTTATAAATAGGACTTTAAAACTGCCCTATTTTTATGACAAAGAATAGCATAATGTAATTTAACAATGAATTAAGAATATTTACCTTTGCATTGTTGCCACCATTCTTCTAAAGAAGGTATCATCAGTGAAGGTTTATTTTGTCAATTTTTTTTACAGCTAATGATGTAATTTTTATTGGTGTGTTTCCGTCGCTTGGTAAAACGATTTTAATTTAGTTTTTTATATATATAAATTCTTTGGAACTCTCCCGAAAGAGTTTTCTGCATTTTAAGTGCGTATTTTGTCATTTTAATTTATCACTATTCAATCCTTGCAACTGAATGTAATCTAGCCTCACATTTAGCCACTGTTAACAATTCTAAAAGTGACACTTCAAGAATTGTTATCAGTGAAGTCGATATTTTTGATATCAGTGTTTCTTCGAACGACACAACAACTTTCTATAAATAAATAGAATAATAAATAATAATAAATAATAATAATAATAATAATAATAATAATAATAATAATAATAATAATAATAATAATAATAATAATAATAATAATAATAATAATAATAATAATAATAAAAATAACAAGAGAAAATGAACATGAATATTTTATATTTTAATATGTAATAATAATAATAATAATAATAATAATAATAATAATAATAATAATAATAATAATAATAATAATAATAATATACTCTTACCGTTTAACTACGGGACTATTTTTTATTCTTTTCTCTTATTCCGCTTTCTTAAACTCCCGAGGTTTTATTTTCCCTTCTCAATTCTTACGTAACTTTTCCCATTATCACTAAGATCTTCTTTCGTTGAGATTCGCTAGTAATCTAACCTTTTTCCAAAAATCCTCATTCAAACTCAAATTCCCATTTTGTCATTAGTTGGTTTACTTTTTCTCTTACTATCTACATATCCAGCCAATGACATTCCTCCCCGACCAAGTTTGTGCATACAAACTTTCAAAGAACGCATCTCTCCACAATCAATCCATTTTCTCTTTCACTTTCTTATTACTCATTTTTTTATGTTGCCTATCGCTTTTATTCCTCTTTCTCAACAACCAGTTCCTATACCTTTCGACATCCAGCCTTTGCTGCTCCTCAATGGCTTTTTCCATCTTTTTCAATTCAAGTTCCTTTTCTTTTTCCCCACTTATATTATTTTTACTTTCTTTGATATCCGCCCTTGTCGAACTAGCTTCCATATTTTTATCATCTTTCTTTTTTGCCCATTTATACTTTTGCGGACAATCCGCCCCAAGATGTTTAATCGAGCGACATACTACACACTGTTTCGAAAATCACCATTTATTCAACGGATTGTTCCTCTCCATTGGTAACTCTCCGCAAGGGTTTCGCCCACAACTACAAGCCACCAGTGAAACCAAAATTATTATTAAACTTTTTATATACATTCTTTTTATTATATCTTTTATTTTACCTTGCGTTACCTTTTAATTTAAGTCACCAATGGAGGAAGAAACAACAACAAAACTCATTACATATATTTTACAATCCTAATAAATAACTAATATTCAATACATCTTTGTTCGTAAATCTTTGTACATAAATTTCAATAAATATCCGCCAAGTATTTAAAATAATTCACTTACTAAAATATAACTACGTATACTAAATATTTTAACCTTTAATTAATATCCAACAAGTATTTAAATAATTCGTTTACTGAAAAATTCCTACGCGCATCAAATATTCAACCTTTAATTAATCAACAAAATATTCCTATGTATGTCAAATATTTCAACTTTTAATAACTAAATTCAATTAACAAAATTATTCCTACTACAAAAATACACCAACTAAATATGAAATCCGTCAAGTCAGATTCTTTCCAAAATGCCTTCTCACGATGTTATTCTGGAAGGAAAAAACCTCTCAATTATTTAAATAAATCTTCCGTTATTGTCACAGCAATTTTCCTAATCAAGAAACAATAATTCTATTCTTATAACAGCAAATGTCAATTTAATCACGAACTAAATATTTTACACTGCCAACTTTACTTTGAGTTCATTTCTACTTCTTCGTTATTTTTACTTTAATGCAGCACAATGTTTATCAGTTTACTTAAAGATTTTGGAAACTCACCTGATTCTTTCTACGGAATTTAGACACACTTACAACTTTCGGACGATCACCTATTTCCACCGTCAAGTCAAGACAACTGCTTCTTTTTTTTCTCCGTGCAATTTTAACTTCCAATTTTTAACACAAAATCACAGTCTGTCTCAGCCAACGAGTGAAGCATCGGTACATCCGTTTTATAATCTCCGTAACTCACTCTCTTTTTATTCCGTCTTGTATTCCAATATCCTTTTTGTTCACAGGTGATAGTTTCCACGTCGGCTTCCAGTACCAACCGGTCCCTTTAATTATAAAATATAACAGATATAATAGCAACAACCTAAACAATGACAATACTAATGACGATAATAATAATAATAATAATAATAATAATAATAATAATAATAATAATAATAATAATAATAATAATAATAATAATAATAATAATAATAATAATAATAATAATAATAATAATAATAAATAATAATAATAATAATAATAATAATAAATAAATAATGTTATAGACACTATAACCTAAATAAAACGCATTCATACAACAACAAGTACACTATTCACTTTCAATGCGCAGCCATTCACTTTCACACGTGGAGTTATGACGAAATTAATATCTCTTAATGAAATAATATTATTATTATTATTATTATTAATAATAATAATAAATAAATAATAATAAATAATAATAATAATAATAATAATAATAATAATAATAATAATAACAATTGTAATAATAAAATATTAAAGCAAAATTTGTTTTCATGTTTTAGGTATAACAATTGTTTTACGAAATGTTGTAAAGTAATAATTGTTGATTTTTAACACATGAAAAAAACTGTACAGTTAAGAATAATAATAATAATAATAAGTAATAACAATAATAATAATAATAATAATAATAATAATATACTCTTACCGTTTAACTACGGGACTATTTTTTATTCTTTTCTCTTTTTCCGCTTTCTTAAACTTGCGAGGTTTTATTTTCCCTTCTCAATTTTTTCGTAGCTTTCCCCACTATCACTAAGATTTTCTTCTTTCGTTGAGATTCGCCAGTAATCTAACCTTTTTCCAAAAATCCTCATTCAAACTCAAATTCCCATTTGTCATTAGGTGGTTTACTTTTTTCTTTCTTACTATCTACATATCCAGCCCATGACATTCCTCCTTTTTCAATTTTGCTGTACAAACTTTCAGAAATGCATCTTCCACAATCAATCCATTTTCTCTTACAGTTTCTTATTATATTTTTTTATGTTGCTATCGCTCTCGTTCTTCCTTTCTCAACAACCAGTTCTATACCTTTTAGCATCTATTTACTGCTCCTCAATGAAAGCTATTTCTAACTTTTACCAATTCAGGTTCATACTCTATATTTTCCTTATATTATTTTACTTTCTTTGATCTATCTTTCTCAAATTACATATTCCAACTTATTTTCTGTTTTCTTTTGTTTATATAACTTGCGGATAATGATCTTGGATGATGTTTAAATCAGAACAGATGTTGCCTTACCTTTAGATCTGATTTTTATTCTGGGATTATTACTCTCAGTTTGGAACTTCCACTTTGGTTCATACAATCAATATAGGTGACATGTAATTTATTTATTTCTTTTTATACACTTTTATTATATCTTTTATTTTACCTTGCGTTACCTTTTAATTTAAGTCACCAAGGAGGAAGAAACGACAACAAAAACTTATTATATATATTTTACAATCCTAACAAATAACTAATATTCAATACATCTTTGTTCGTAAATCTTTGTACATAAATTTCAATAAATATCCGCCCAGTATTCGAAATAATTCACTTACTAAAATATAACTACGTATACTAAATATTTTAACCTTCAATTAATATCCAACAAGTATTTAAATAATTTGTTTACTGCAAAATTCCTACGCGTATCAAATATTCAACCTTTAATTAATTAACAAACTATTCCTATATATGTCAAATATTTCAACTTTTAATAACTAAATTCAATTAACAAAATTATTCCTACTACAAAAATACACCGACTAAATATGAAATCCGTCAAGTCAGATTCCTTCTAAAATGCCTTCTCACGATGTTATTCTGGAAGGAAAAAACCTCTCAATTATTTAAATAAATCTTCCGTTATTGTCACAGCAATTTTCCTAATCAAGAAACAATAATTCTATTCTTATAACAGCAAATGTCAATTTAATCACGAACTAAATATTTTACACTGCCAACTTTACTTTGAGTTCGTTTCTACTTCTTTGTTATTTTTACTTTAATGCAGCACAATGTTTATCAGTTTACTTAAGGATTTTGGAAACTCACCTGATTCTTTCTACGGAATTTAGACAACTTACAACTTTTCGGACCACCACCTACTCCCACCGTCAAGTCAAGACAACTGCCTCCTTTTTTTCTCCGTGCAATTTTAACTTCCAATTTTTAACACAAAATCACAGCTTGTCTCAGTCGACGAGTGAAGCATCGGTACATCCGTTTTTATAATCTCCGTCACTCACTGTCTTTTTATTCCGTCTTGTATTCCAATATCTTTTTGTTCACGGGTAATGATAGTTTCCACGATAAACTTCAGTGTTTCCAACCGGTCCCTTTAATTGTAAAATATATAACATATAATATAAACAACCTAAACAATGACAATACTAATGACTCATATCTAATAATAATAACAATCCTTATTAACTTTAAGCTAATAAACATAAA
>JABUQX010124041.1:0-17500 GCA_015478945.1 Trachelipus rathkii | reverse complement strand
TCATTTTTAGTTTTACAAGAACGATGATAGACATCGCAAGAACTTACTTTTCCTATATGTTTTAAATTTTCATTTTAAATTTACAAAAATTTCTCTAAAAAGAGATCGCTTTGCAGCAACTCCTAGACCTGAGAGGAGCAGAATATACTCTGGCGACTCCACAACCATAAGCCAGCACACCTGAATGTTTTAATCATTTCGGATTGGTGTCGCTTTTAGTAGCTTGCTAAGCCTTGGTGTTGAATAGGATTAGAAGCTTATGGCTGAACCAGGAAACACAACTCAATCTTAGTGGAAAATGGGTCAAGTGAGTTTGTACGAGTGTTTTAACCAGGACTCAATGAGTTGAAAAGGAATTGAAAGGTTCTTAAAAGGATAAATTAAGTTGTGCATTATCAGTCACTGATTTACTCACAGTAGATTATTTAGGTTATTTAGTTAGGCATTACTGGAATAAATATCTTGACAAAACAACTAGATTGTTTGACTTTTTTATCTTGATAGAATAATAAAGCTCATTTAAATTATTTTGTCATTATTAAGTTCTTTTTATTTACAAGATATGTAAGGTGCAGGAGGTTAATAGTTTTATTTGTATTTATTACAACAAACTTTCTATATTTATTTACACTTTTAATTTTTTTTTCAGAATCAAAATTACTTAGTATAAATTTATATTTGCTTCGAGTCAAAAACCGTGATAAACAGGTTAAAATTTAAATAATTTATGATAATGATGTTATTGAAAGTTTCTTATTACTGTTTGTCTCAAGCAAATTTTGCTACTAAGTTTCATTTAAAAACCGGACCTTCAGAAACAGTTTTCAAAAATTATAAGGCAAAATTTGAAATCAAACAACGACAGTTCTACTTTCTTAAATTTAAACCTTCATAATTGGAAAAATCAGAGGAATATTTTTCAGAAATACCTTTAGAAAAGTGTTGGTCGACGCGGAGACTCTAAATACAATATTTTCTCAAAACCTAAATCGATAAAAGAAGGTGTTGGTCGTTTTCTATCAGAAATATATAAACGATATACTCTCAAGGAAAGAAAATATATTTCTTTTATATTGAAGAGAAGTATATGGATCGCTTATGAGTGGGTTGAATATCTTCTGTATAAGAATTTAAGAAAAGAACCTCAGTATAGTCTTTAGAATACATGAAATTAAGATATCAGAAATAAATATGCTGAATTGTCAATGGATATAAATATAAAACCATTTGCCTTAATTTTATCAAGCCTATACTTAGATTTCATTTCAGAAATAAAACATGGTACTTAATAAAGGCTGCCAGGCAACTTATTATAGTCTTGCTCGATCATGAATCACCATTTCTGATGAGAGTTTCGATATAGATCAATTTCAAGATCAACATATATATTATATTGCAGAAATTAACAACTAAAAGTAAAACGTTCGTGTTTCAGACGTACAGCATTTTTCCATTTCAAAGAAATAAAACTGGATTCTCGCAATGGAAAGCATTTAAAGGGATTTATAACTTACCGAGAAAGAAATATGAAATATTCACGGAAAGGAATAAACATTTTGGAGGAAGAGTATTGCATCTTGCTTCCGTATGTGATGATCATCCATTTCTTTATACTGACAAAATTGGCAAATGCATTGGAGTAAATATTGAAATTCTTCATATTATAAGTAAAGAATTAAATTTTACATATACTGTTCAGAAAGAAACAGAAGATGGATTTTATGCAGGAGTTGAAAATAACACACTTAAAGGAATGTTGAAGGATTTATATTACAATAACAAAGACTTAATGATTAATTTCCACCTATTAGTATACAGTGAGCATTATTATTTCGACTTTTCTTTTATTTTGATTCTTATTACCATGCCAAATCACATCTGGATAGGTTGATGTTAGTCCTAAACTATTAATTAGTTATTATGTTAGTCCTAGCTGATTTAGGTTTAGTTAAGGGACTATATTAGTTCTAACTATTAGTTTCTTAAATGTAATAGTCTTAAGCCTTTTAGTTTAGGTATTTATCTTAGTTCCTAAATCATCCTAGTTTAGGTAAATTTATATTAGTTTACCCTTTTAGTCTTAAGATTAATGTTATCTTAATTCTATTGTTCAGGTATATTATTTACTTAATTATCCTATTCAGATTAGGTCTATTATGTTGTCCTAACCTATTAGTTTATGGTTATTGATCGGTACTGCCTTCAACTATATCCAATTCTGGCATTTGTTATAACCATTAATTTTTTAATAGTTAGTAGGGAAAATATAGTTGGTTTAATTTGGTTATCCTAACCTGTTACTTTAGCGTAATTATTTTGTTTTGTATTACTTTAGGTTATTATGCTAGTCTTAACATATTAGTTTCAGGTCATCTCGGTAGTCCAACCTATTATATTAGTTATCTGGTTATCCCGACCTAATTTAGTTTGATTATTACTGATATCAGTCCCCCAACCCTATTAGTTTACTCATTTTGTTGTCCTAACCTGTTTATAGCTTAAGGCCCTATTACGTTAGGTCCATAAACTTCCTATTGCTCTAGGTTATCCTAAATAATTCATAACCTATTAGTTGAGGTTATTCTATGTATCCGCCTAACCTACTCTAGTCCAAGGTTTCTATGTTTAGTCCCTAACGCATACATAGTTTAGAGTGACCTAAATTTATAATGTTAATAACCTATTGTTTAGATTATTATGTTAGTCCTAACCAATTTAATCTAAGTTATTTGTTAGATTTATAATGTTGTTCCTATCTTGGTTTTAGGCTTATTACTGTCTCTCGTTCCTTAACTTATTTCTGAGTTTCTATGTACAATTGCATTAAATTTACAAGCACTATTATCTTCTAAGTCATAATATGTTAGTCTTAAACCCTATACTCAAGGATTAATAAAGCTAAGTTACCTAACCTAAAAGTTTTAGGTTTTAATATGTTTATATATTATACCCCTATCCCCACTTTCGCGGTCTTGATGGTTTGTTCTTTCCTTACTTCAGCGCTTAAAAGGTATTATGGTTAGTATCCGGTAACCCTAGTTAGTGTAGAGGTTATTATTTTAGTCTCACTAAACACCTATTAGTTTATTATGAATTACTTTAGTCCTAGTCTATTAGTTCCCATAGGTATCCTCCGGTTAGTTCTTAAAAATATTAAGTTTGAGTTACTTCAGGCTTAGTCCTTACCTTCATATATCACTTAATGAGTTGTAGGTTATTAGGTTAGTCCTAAACTATATTATTTAGGTTATTATTTCCCGTTAGATCCTAACCTGTTAGTTTATCTTACTATCTTAGTCCTAAATTATTAGTTATGTTACTAGTTTTCTTGAAGAATTTTGTACTTCAAGTTATTTTATTAATAGTCTACTGGCCTATAAGCTATATGCTATATATGTAGTCCTAACCTACTAATTTAGGTTCTGTATGTATTAATCAACCTATCATTTGGGTTTTATGTTTAGTCTTATCCATTAGTTATATAATATTATAGTCTTAACCTATATATCTTGGATCTCATAATGTTTAGTCCTAACCCCTCGGTTACTTTCGCTTATTCCCACCAATAAACGCATATTAATATACTGTTCCACGCTTCTTATTGTTAGTCTAATTATATGTTTAGGTTAAATGATAGTTAGTATAAATAGCAGATAACCAAAACTAATAGTGTTAGGAGCTAACATAAAGCCTTAAACTAATAGGGGATACTACTCTCAATTATTAATTAAGCCTGAAACTAATTAAGGATTAGGCCTAAGCATGATAGCCCTCAATAAACTAATATTAGAGACTAACATAATAATTCTAACGAAATACCGTACGCTTCACGGACTAACATAATACCAAACTATAGTTAGACTAACCTGTTAAAACCTTAGAACTAATAGGTTGACTAAACATCATAACCACTAAACTATTAGGTTAGGACTAAACTAATAACCTAGAGTAATAAAAAGTTAATCAGGCACTAAACATAATAACCTTAACATATCTAGGTTAGACTAACATAAATACTAAATAATAGGTTAGCATGGGACAATTACACCGACTTAACCCTAAACTTTTAGGACCCTAAACAATACCACAACTTACTTAACGTTTAAGGGATACTTAGCTACATAACCTAAAACGAATATGGATATAGTGAACTAACATATAGAATGACCAAAATTAAGGAGGTTGTAAGCACTAACATTAAATTAACATAAATGGCTAATAACTTAGGACTAACATTAATAATCCTCTAAAACTCATCCTACCTCAGGCACCAATACATAATAACCTAAACAAATAGTCAGGCTTAACATTAATACCCTAAAACTGATATGTTCGGTGCCACCAGACTAAACATAATACCCCTAAACCTTATAGGCGTTTGGCACTAACGATTAATGAATGCGTTATAACATTACAAAGGATGGCTCACAATGAAACCATAAAACCCAAAACCTAATACGGTTAAGTAGTTAAGCAATCCTCCTTAAAATTCGTATAGCATAAATTTAGAAAGGTGTTAGGCCCTCAAGACACTATAAACTCAGACAAGATAGGTGCGCTCAAACAAACGCCCCGCCCAAAACCTAAGAGGATAGGCCGGAACTAATCCTAAAAATAACCATTTACACCAATAGGTTAGGACTAACATATAAATAAACTACATAAACTTCCTCGGACTCTGTAATGGGATTAACCAAGTGCGATAAATCACGACCCTCAACTCAATAGGTTAGGGTTACATGACATTACCGTGAACAGATCACTAGGTGAGGGACTCATATAATAACCTAAACTAATAGGTAGACAACATATACAACCCTCCTAAGGTAAAAGCTTTGCCGTTACTAAAACCTAAGGCTAATGGTAGAGCACAATTCGGTAACAAAAGGACAATGAGACTAACTGGCTTCAAGACTAAACTTAATAACCAAAATAATAATTATTTCTCTCCAAAATATAAACAAACCGTTAAGGACGCCAAAGTAGGGTTGGAACTTAAGGCCAAAATGACTCCTAAAACTAATAGTTAGGACTACCAAACGGGAAATAATAGGTTGTCTTTAACATTAATAACCTAACTAATAGGGTGATAGGAACTAACATTAACATGTCTATAATCATAAAAGGATGTAGGACTACATTTAATAACCTAAACTAATAGGTATTGACCAAAAACATAAAGAACCTAATTAGAGTTATGACCAACATAGTACCTTAATTTGTCTTTCGCTTCTTTATGGGAGTAAATTTTTTTGATATTTGGAAAAATCTTTTACATTTTTTTCTAAACACGTTTTATCTTGATATTTTTATATTTCATATGTACAAATTATTGTCTTGAGGGGAAAATCGATATTATAATTATTATTTTTTAAGTTGTACAATTGCTTTTTAATATATAAAAAATTAATTACCCAAGCATATTGATTAGATTACAATTTTAAAATTTTCGAAATTCAGAAAATTTAAGATATATAAAGACATATTTTTAAAACATTTAAGAAATGTTATTTAATTAAATATCATTATATCGAAAATCGATATTTAAAAAATAGCTGAAAATTCATATTTTTTAGTTTATTATGCTCCTTTCCCTTCAAATACCAAAACTAAATACATTTTTAATCTTTTTTCGAAATTTCTAGTTCAGAAGCTGTTTTTTGTCTTTTTTTTTTTCACAATATACAAATAAACTTTATAGCGCCTTTTTGTTCGCATGGGCAAATTCGACAGAGATAGAAGGCTCCGTATGATTATTCACTAAAACAGTTAATAAACCTTAATTAAAGGTTATGCCAACATCAAAAGCCTACATTCGCTTAGGACTAATATTTTTCAGGGGAGTACGATATTTCATCACAGTCTCATCATCTTTCACTTTTTTTTTTAATTATTTCTTGATATTTTATTTTTTCATGTTTAAATCTCCAATCGATCATCCCACATCGGTTTAATAATGAATTTTTTTAAGTTGGTGTTATTCTAAAGTATATCAACTATGATTACTGAAAATATTTTTCAATCAATTTTAAAATTTTTCGAAATCAGAAAAATTTGTAAACATTGCTTATTTTAAATTTAAGAAATGCTTTTTTTTAATGTGTATTGATATATCGAAAATCGATTTATTATAATGTAAAAAATAGCTGGAAAATTCATAATTTTTTAGATTATATGCTCCTAAATGTCTTTGTACATACCAAAATAAATCGATTTTTATTACTTTTCGAATTGGTAGTTCAGAAGCTGTTTTTTTTGTTTTTTTTTCACATATATACAAAATTTTACTTTATAATGTTTGTTTTGCTTCGTAAATCTGAAGATGATAGAATCGACTTATTTGTTCACTGAACATTCTATTTTATCAATTACTATTTCTACACTGTTACGTCGTTTACTTCGAAATTCCCAAGTTCATTTTCATTGGCTATTTAAAGAGCTTAGCTGTCGTAATTTCTAGTTATTTGTGTTGTATTATGTGAATTTTAAGACAATGTTATGTGATTAATTAATTAAGTGTTATAATAAAATATTATAATGTATAAATAGATATTTATTTATAAAAAAAGCCAAAGAAGTCCGATAGAAAAATCTGAAAAAGTCAGTCATTTTCATTTCTCTATTAGTAAATAAAGTTTTGCTGAATTATTTCCTTTGTATGTGTGTTTGTGAATTTAAACGGAAATGGTTATGTGATTTAATTACAGGTTTAATTAAATGTTCTTCAGTTAAAATAGATATTAAATATATTGTAAAAATATGTTAAAAAAAAAATCAAAAAAATCCATACAAGATTTTAATTTTGCTTAATTCAAGTTTTATATTATATATATATATAAATAATATATATATATATATAATATTATATAATATATATATATATATATATATATATATATAATATATATATATATATTATACAATTATAATTATAAATATAAATTATAATATTATAAATATATATATATAATATATATAGTATATATATATATATATTAAGCTTTCTTTAGTATTTTATGACTGTTCTATTGCTGAATGAATAGTTTGGGGCCGGTTTTTAATTTAGCGAATTCTTGCGATATACATAGTAATTTTCGTAGGGTTAGGCGTTATATTAGTTAGGTTTATGATAGATTACCTAAGGGAATAGTTAGGTTAGGATTAGGTAGTCTAACTATACTCAGCGCGCAACAATTCGCGAAAATAAAAAACCTCGCGAACTCACACTTGAAAATCACAGAACATAAAAACTAAATTTAATGATATATTATATAATATATTTAATATATTATATAATATTATATATATAATATATATTATATATATATAATTATATATATATATAGATATATATAATATATATTATATATATAATATATAATATTATATATATATATAATATATATATATTATAGAATATATATTATTATATAATATAATATATATTAATTACATGATTAATAGTATATATTAATATATACTTATATATATATATACTTTTCAACCGATAAATGACATGAAGCTCAATTTGAGATGAGACCCTCTGCCAAAATCGCAATGATGTCCAAACTAAATCAATCTTTAGTAAATTAATGAATTTTAAAAATTTTAGTTGTGAAAAGTACAAAATCCTAAATGGCCACTAATAACAATATATTATCAATATATATTATATATATATCATAATATATATATATATATATATATATAATATTATATATATATATATATAATATATATTAATATACTATATATTATATATATATATATATATAGTATATATATATATGTAATTAATTTATTACTATTATTAAACTACATTGATCAAAAATATTAAACAGTTACAAGATGGGCATCTCTGCGATCAGATATAGGCAGAAATAATAACCAATTATACTATTATACTATATTAATAATATTAGTATATATATATAGTATGGCAATACATATATTATTAACTTATATCATATATCAAATAGTATAAGTATATATAGATATAATAATATATAATTATTGATATATCTTATATAATATATATATATATATATATACTATTTTAATTGTGGGTGAAATTTGTTCATCTACGGAAGCTCGAGAGAAAAGTGCGCCAATCTCAAAATTAAAAATGTAAAGTACTGTGATTAAATTTTATGTACAGTCGTATATTACTAACACTCCGGTAAGATACCATCTCTAATATATCATAATATAGTACAATGGTTATAATACTCCACCGTATTTAGCGTATAATCTTATGAGGTCATATTAGTAATATTATATAATAGTAATATACTAATATAGAGACTACATTTGAGTCTAAAAAGTATCCTATATATATATATTAAATATATATATATATAATAATATAATATATATATATATATATATATAAATAATTATATATATAATATATTATATATATATACTATATATAATATAAATATATAATACTATATATATATATATTATATATATTATATATACTATTATATAGTTTCAAATTTCAAGCCTGTATCTTTTTATATAAATCAAAGTTTACGTTTAAATTTTTATGACTTATTTTGAGTGTATATTTACCGATCTAACGAAATAACCCAGAATATTGTTTTGTCTTTCTATAAAACCTATTCTTTCCTAAATTAACAGGAAAATTGAGGGATGAACGTGTAGTGTAGTATTTTGATTCAAATTCATTACCTGCATCTGTTATAGAAAAAAGGTTTTGGAATTTCTCTTGAACCCTTCAAATAAAAAAATTTCATAATCTTATTGACATGGAGTGAGAAGTGCCATGAAAACTTTTTAAAGCCAGTTACTCAAATAAATCATCCGACAGTATTTTCTTATAAAGGATTTAGAAAATTATATTTCAAATTCAGGTACTATCAAAAAGGATTCAGAACCTATTCATGTTTGCGTGTGCCTTTCTACAGCTTCATGGTATTGTGTGGTTACAGAATATTTTTCTAACTTTTTTTTTCTAAATAATAATACTCTATCAAATTTTCAGGACATGAAGATTAATATGTGATAGTTTGGATATATATTGCATACGGAACAACATCTACTTTATAATATAAAAAGTTATTAGATTTTATCTCTAAACTTAAAATTTTATTCTTATTAAAAAGAAACCTTTTTTATTTTGAAAAATTTTTCCAGATCTTGAAAAGTTCTGCCTCATGAAGAGCAAATAATGGGAAGAATGTTACTAGAATTAAATAGTAGCCAGTTTTAACCCTCTAAATAAAAAGTTCAGGAGTAAAATAATCATCTAAGACACGTGATATATGATTCTTAAGTTTTTTGGATTATGTGACAGAGAGTCAAATTTTTTTGGGATTTTTGAAAGTTTTAGTGTACGTATAGGTAATTGGATCAGAGAACTTTTTTTTTGGTTGCAGAATAGGAAAATTGCATCACTACAGTTTCTTTTTTAACTAGAACTATGATTCTACATGTTCAATAACAACATCATTTCGATTAATTATTGGCACCTTGATGCGCATATATTATCCACACCAACTTTGTCATGAACTTGAGTTACGGTGTTATATTTACAGATCGAGAATTACACAGAAATATATTTATATTTATTTCTATGAAATTATTCTTTCCCAAATTCATACAGGAGAGTTAGAAGGTATATGTATATCAATATACTAATATATATTATGTGTGCAATAACACTACCTGTATTAATTATTTATAAAATAATTCCCAAAATAAAAATTTTCAAAAAAAAGTTTTCACAAATTTTGGTCAAATGAACTGTAAACTGGCATAAAATTATTTTTTGAATTTACATTCAAAAAATATATCCTACAATATTTTCTCAAAAATCAATTATGATCAATCTAAAATTTCAATAATCGTAACAAACAGTTTCAGAACGCTATTCAAGTTTGTATGACTGTTTTCAGGTGTCGTGTTTTGTGGGGAACAGGAATATTTTCTAATTTTTTTTTTATAAGTAGATAATATCCTTTTCAAAATTTTCCAGGACAATAAAAGATATATGTATATTTATTTCGCCTTCAAGTTTCAAAACTCTATCTTGTTATATATAAAAAGTTATGGATTTTCCTAAATTTCAAAGCAGTTTCTAAAAAGTTTGAAAAAAATAATTTCAAATACGAAGATATTCTCGATATAGACCATGAAGAGCAAAACAACTGTGGAATGTGTTCTAAGATGAAAGCTGCAGGTTTACTATACACTCTCTAGATAATGTCCAAGAATGACTTAAAAAATTCTCTAAACGTAGCATATTTTTCAGTTTTTTTTTGGATTATGTAAGCGAGAGTCAACAATTTTTTGGATTTTTGCTAGTTTGGTAAGGCATGCAACAACATTACGAAATATGAATTACAGATAATTCAAAAATTTCATGTTCCAGTAAATTTTTCATAATAGAACTACCATTCTACAATTTCAAATTAAAATATTTCTACATAGTACTCCGAGCGCTATAGACTTTGGGCATGAAAATTGGGTATTGGGAAAAATTTTGTGATATACAAGAAATAGGATCTAAATCAAATTTGTGTATCACGTATCACGTTGAATTATATCTACCCTGTAAATTTATATAAAGATTAGTCATGAAAGTATTAAATCAAATTAGAGCCGCTATTTTTTTAGTTCTATTCAGGAAAATTGACTTTAATCCATTTATATAATAAACCTAAAACCAAATACCTAAGGACTAACATAATACCTCGTAAACCAATAGGTTAGGCTAACATATTACCCAAAAAATAATAGGTTAGGACTAACAGATATAATACCATAAACTAATAAACCACACAAAAATAACCTAAACTAATAGAGTAGGACTAACATAATAACCTAAACTAATAGGTTAGACTAACATAATAACCTAACTAATAGGTTAGGATAAACATAATAACCTAAACTAAAGGTTAGGAACGAAATAAATAAAATAAATAACTAATAAGTTGGGGATATAGGTATAATAACCTAAAACTAATAGTTTAGGACTAACGTATAACCTAAACTAATAGGTTATGAGTAATACCTAAAATAATCAAAAATAATAGTTAGGACTAGCATAATAAACGAGGCTACTGGTAAAAATATAATATAAAATTAAAAAAAATAGTAGACATAATAAAGGAAAAAACTTATATTTTTAAGTAACTAATCATAATAACTAATAACAATAAAGGTTGACCTAACATAAATCTAAACCAAACGTAAGACTACATTAAATTACCTGATAAATAATAGGTTTATGAACTAACAAGAACCTAAAACTATAGAGTTTATAGGGACATAACAATAAATTAACCTTTATACTAATATTTTAGGACACAACAATTTAATAACCACATATATAAATACTCAAATGAGATTTTAGGGTACTAACATATAAACCTACTAAATAGGATTAGAAACTAACCTAATAAACCAATAAACACTAATATGAGTTGGACTAACGATAATAACCTCCTATAAATATAATAAGTTAGGATCAACTAATAATAACCTAAACAAACAGCGTTAGGACTTAACATAATATAATACCTATAAAACTTAAAATATATGTTAGGACTAAACACAAAATCTAACAACTAAATAGGTTTAGGGAATAGCATAAAACCTCAACTAATAGTTAGACTAACAATAATAACTTAAAAACTAAGTGATTAGAACTACATTAATAACCTAATATCTAAATAGGATTAAGACTACATAATAACCAAAAACTAATAGTCTGGACCTAACAATAAACCATAAACTAGTAGAGTTTTTGACTAACAATTAATAATCTAAACAAATAGGTTAGATTAACATAACGGAAACTAATAGGTATATACTTATAAAATAACTAAACCATAAAACTAATAGGAGAGAATCTAAAATAATGTTAAACTAAAATTTAAGGACTACATAATATAACCATAAACTAAATAGGTTTAAGGACTTATCATTAAGTAACCATAAAAATTAGTATAGGACGAACATATACCATTAAAAACAAAATTAGAGACAACCATAATAACTATAACCAATAAGGAGTAGACTAACATATTAATACAGAAATAAAGGTGAACAGACTAACAGAATAAACCAAACTTATAGTAGGACTAACCACATAACCAAGACTATAAGTTAGAACTAATAACCTAACTACATAGGTTATGACTAACAGATAACCTAAAACTAATAGGGTTAAGGTACTAACTTAAATAAATACTAAAATAGAGTTAAGCTCTAACAGAATAACAGCATCCCCCCTAATAGGTAAGATTAAAAAAATATTACATTATAAAAAAATTAATAGTTAGAGAGTAACATAAATCAAAATAAATAGGTTAGGAATACCATAATAACCTAAACTAATAAATTCAGTGAACTAACATAATAAAATCCAAAACTTATTGGTATATTACTAACAAACTTCTAAATCTATTCTTGTAAGCTGAGCCAAATGAGCTTGATCGCGTATAGGCTTAGATACCACATAATAACCAACACTAATAGGGGATAGACTAATACTAATAATAAGGTGATTACTAAGTTGGGCACTAGCTAATCAACCCGAAACTAATCAGTTCTGCGGCCTCAAATCATCTAACCTACAACAACTAAAGGTTTAAGGACTATAACTTAAAAATCAATCCAACTGAATAGATATGAGGACTTCGCCATAACAACCGTAAAACTAATAGGCTTAGAAACGTACACATAAAAATAAAATACTCAATAGGTTAGGACTAAACACTAATAAACCCTAAACCTGAAAGGTTCAGGAAAAACATAAACTAAATCGCAATACGCTTAGGCACTAACAGAGATACCCTCTGAAATAGGTTATGACTCAAACTTAACCTACAACTAATAGGTACAGTAACATAATCATACTCCTAAACAATTATTTTAGGAACCTACCATAATACCCTAAACAATATCTGTATACTCGTGTAGAAAACCTTAATCTTAAAGTAACGAGAATCATATCACCTCACATACCCTCTCTTAGACACATGTCTGGAGATAACCTCTATAACCATCATGATGCTAATCTAAGTCCAACCCAGATAATTGACACCATACAAATAGGTAGGACTAACCATAATAACTACAACTAAATGTTAGGACTAAACACAATAATCTAATCTACAATGAGGTTAGGACGAGACTCATAACCTAAAATACTAGCTTAGGACCTAACATAATAAAGCCGTAAACTTAAGGTAGGACTATCCATAAATAACCTCAAACGAATAAGTTACGGACACCTATACCTTAAACTCTTTTACGTTAAGGTACCTAACATCAACTACTTAAACTAACTACGTTAGGGATTAACGACTAATAACATATAAACTATTAGGTTACGAAACAAACATAATTAACCTTAACCACACAAGAATGAGGACAAATAATAACCCCAAAACAATAGGGTATACGAAACAGTAATGACCCGTAACAATAACTAAGTTAGATGATGAATGAATAAGCTAAACGATAGTAGACAACATAATAACCTAATCTATCAGGATAAGACTACCAATAACCTAAACTAACCATCGTTCAAGCACTAACAGTAATAAACCTAAACATAGGTTAGGGACTACATCAATACCTAACGTCCAATACGCGTTGAGGACTAACATATAACCTCTAAATAACTCAATTTAGAACTAACATAGTAACCTAACTAATGTTACGACTCACCCGAGAACCCTAATCTAATCAGGAAAAGACTAACATGAATACCTTAAATTAAGGTTAATTACTAACATAACTAACCTAAACTACTAGATAGGGACTAACCATGATAACCGAAACTAACAGGTAGGATTATTGCAATATAACCAAACTAAAGGTTAGAGACTAACATTAATAACAAACTGATAGGTTAGGAATAACATAATAACCAAACTGATAGTTAGGAACTAACAAATACCTACACAAATTGCTTCTAGCGACTACAATCACATAAGCCTCTCTCCCTAAGAATATTGTTCACTTAACATGATAACTCTCCTCTCGATATATCACGAAGATTCACTAATTATAATAATCTAAAAACTAAGTTAGGTCAACATAATAACCTAAATAAATATGTTAGGACTAACATATAGAATATTAAAAACTACATACTTAGACTATCGATTTATTATATCAGTACACTAATAAAGGTTGGACTAACGTAATAACATAAACCACAAGGCTAGGAGGGACTTAGAGCATAATATACCTAAAAAAATATGTATTACATGGAACTAACAAAATAACCTAAAATAATAGTTAGGACTACCGAAATACTCGATATAAGTTTAAATAATTTTTTGAGGTATACTCATAAGCATAATTAAACCTAAATACTAATATAGTTATTTAGGAACTTATAAATTAATTAACCAAACAATAGGTCTAGACTACCGCAACAACCGTTTATAACGAAAATAGGATAGGGACCACATAGCAACCCTATTTAACTTAATGTGGTAGACTTAGCATAATAACATACAAATATTATATTAGGACTAAACATAAGTAAAAGAAACTAATAAGTATAAGGACTAAATTAAAAACCTCCAAAACTGTTATAGTAAGGACTAACATAATAATACACCTAACTGTAACCAGTTAATAGTGTTAAATAATATTCATAATAAACCTTAATTAATTGGTTAGGGACTAAAATAATAATAACTAGCTAAGTGAATATTTAATAGTAACATAATAACCTAAAATCAAAAGTTTATGGTATGAAATAATAACCTCTTAATAACTGACCATGTTTAAGGCTTAGCATTAATCACTTCTCAATTAAGATAACTGTGAAAATATCATAATCTATAAATAACCATTATAATACTAATAGGTTAGGATTAATAGCTAATACATATAAACCATACTAGCCTAGGCACTTAACATAATTACCTATAATAATAAATAGGTTTAAGAACTAACATGAATAATCCACTAAAACTAAGTAGATTAGAACTAACCGTATGGAATAAAATACTAAAGTACATTATTTTGACTAAACCAATAATGATACCTAAACTAATATGATTTGGGTACATGAAAATGATATAACCTGAATCATATAAAAAATTAGGAAATAACCACGATAAAATGATTATAAAACAAAAACAGAAGTAACTACAAAATAATATTCAAAAAATAAAGTATGAAAATAATATGCCTTGTAATATATTAGCATAACATAACAGAAAATGAAATAATATCCACAATAATAAATAACAAAATAACTTAAATATATCACTTATACATTAGCACTAACATAATAACTTAAACTATATATATATATATATAAATTAGAGTTAGGCTAACATAATACTTAATACAAAATATATTAGACTAACATAAGAACTATAAACTAATGAAGTTAGGTAACTAACGTTATATATAGCCATAAACTAATTAATGTTAGGACTAACTTAAAATAACCTCAAAAACTAATAGGTTAGGACTACATAATAACCTATACTAACTATGAAGACATAATATTAAACCTATTAACTAATGGTGTAGAAATACGTATATAGTAGTAACCTAAACTATTAGTATAGGATACAAACATAATAACCTATATATAATAATTAGTTATTCGTAATCTAATTATGATAATCATATATATAATTAATAGGTAATATAATTAAACATAATACCTATAACTAACAGGTTTTAAGGGACTAACTATAAATAACCCAAACTAATAGTTAGGACTAACATTAATAACCCAATAAACTGATATAATGGATGAGGACTAAACATTAATCATAATTAACCTAAAAACTGAATAGTTTAAGTGACTAAACATATACATTAACCTAAAACTAATAGGTACAGTTAGGACTAAAATATATAACTATAACCGTAATCATAGTTAATGAACTAATCATATAATTAAACCTTATATTAACTATAATTAAGTAATGCCAATCCTGATAATAACCTTAACTAATAAGTTAGGACTAACATACATAAGCACCTATAAAGTAATAGGTTTAGTGAACTAACTAATAAACTTAAACTTCAAAACGTTTAGAACTCTAAAACATTAAATAACCAAACTAATAGGTTAGAACTAACTGAGATAAAAACTAAAATTAATAGGATAGGACTAAACTATATAGTATAACATAAACTAATACTGAGGTTAGTTACTACGGTTAAATTAACAGTTAAACAATAGGTTAGGACTAAACATAATTACCTTACATAAGTATAATAGTTAGGTACTACAAACTAATAATCTTAACTAATAGGATATATAACAATAACATGATAGTAACTTAAAACTGATCAGGTTAATTCTAACATAAATAACCGAAACTACTTAGTGATAGACTCATTAAACATTAAATAAATGACTTTGATGGCATATAGGATTAACCTAAAATCTAAAGAAAATATTTTTTAGGATAAATAATCATTAATAGCCTTTAATACTATAATTTTAGGGACTTAACATACATAACCTTAACTTAATAGGTTAGGAGTAACAAAAACATTAATACCCCTAAACTAAGTGAGGTAATGATAAGGTGACTTAACATTTAAATAACCCAATACTGAAGTTTAAGACTAACATAATACCTTAATAACATGATGTAGGTTATGGTACACCTATAAACCGAAACTAAGAGGGTAGGACCCTCATTAATAATATAAACCCAATGCTAAATAATGTTGTACCCGCCATATTAAAATAATTAATGCTTAAACGAAAAAGTCGGTAAATCCAGACCTAATTATTTATAACATTTAAGAAGCGCTAAATAATACCTAACATAGTTAAGGATAAACACTATAATAAACTAATATATAAAATGTTAAACGAAGAGGGTAATGACACCAATGAATTAAAAATAAAAATAACTAAGGAGGGGGACCTTCTTTTCTCTTATTTTTATCTTTGCTAAAAGAAATTAATATTAGTTATTAACATGAAATTGCATAACTTTTAACCACTGAGAAAAATAATAGCAATATGTAAACAAATCTTACAATAAATGTAACAATTTTTTTCTATGGTTTTTTGTTTAAAAAAAAAAAATTCCTTCTTAATTTACTAATAAAAGTCAAAGATCTTTGAAGCAAAATTATCGACAATTCTTATTAAACGCTAAAACTATATTGTTAGGACTTAAAACATAGATAACCTGTAAACTAAATAGTTTACTGTATCGTCATAAGATTCACTAAACTAATTTAATGATGTAGCACTTCGTTAACATAAAAAATTAAAGTCTTAATAGGTATGTAAGAAACTTATACAGTAGTAACAACATTGAACAAACTATAATGTTATAAGCGGACCCTAACTATTACTAACTAACCTAAATAGTTCTTGAGGACTCAACATAATAATCTAAACCCAATGAACGTGTTATAGTCAACATTAATTTATCCCTTTCCGAAATGTTAATAGTTTTTTGTTACGGTAACGAAGCAGAATAATCCAAGAACAAATAGTTAAGGAGATCTC
>JABUQX010124039.1:15000-16042 GCA_015478945.1 Trachelipus rathkii | reverse complement strand
CCCGCCACACACACACACACACATTATTACACACACATGCTGACACACACACATACACATACAACAAATTTAGGTCTGAAGAAAGGAGTGAGGAGAGAGGAGGAGGAGGAAAGAGGAGAGAGAGAGAGAGAGAGATATATATATATATGAACGAAAATGAAATATATACATTATTATGTAACATTTTTAAATAGCATTTGCATAGTTACCATTACGGGTCTGACAGACCCGAAATGCGAAATATACCGAAAACCATTCGAGCTAGGTAAACGACACAACAACCTTCCACTATGTATATATAAATGATGAAGCTATATGAGATTTTAAACCCTGACCATGCAACGCACTATTATGAATGAAATGCAGAGACTTCTCTAAGGTCGGTTCTGTGAAGATATTCTTAAGTTAAGGGTTTACACCCATAAATAGATCAACATTTAATACATATATACTAATAACACATTTACAAAAATTTCTTTAAAAGTACTAAAATAATAAAATTAGAAATATTTAATTTAAATATTTATTCAATTATTTATAATAATTTGTAATAAAATTTGTATTTTTATTAAATTTGTATATTTTTTTTTTTTTTTACATATTTTCTTAATATTTAACGGTAACTAATTATTATATAATAATTATTTTATTTACAAAAATATTTTTTGGTTAAAAAGTTTTTATAAAACTTATTTTATATCTTAGGTAACATTTAGTTTAAAAATTTAAGGTAATAAATATATGATCAAAAAGTCCTAAAACTTTAATGTAATCAAAATGCCTAACTTTACATAACCATTCCTTCATTTCCTTCCTCCGAAATCATCACATACATTTGTTTCAGTCCAATTGATAATAAGAACCGTTTCTTTCTCAGTACAAAGATTGAACATAGTTTATGTAATGGAATATGATCGGGAATCGATCCATGGCACCTCGTTTGTTTCACAACAAATAAACTTACGTATTGAAAGCAAAATACTTTAATATTAAATTGCTTATTAAGTAATTAATATTTAAACGTACAAAAATAAAAAATCCC
>JABUQX010124039.1:7500-10000 GCA_015478945.1 Trachelipus rathkii | reverse complement strand
CGTTAGATGTTCACTGTTCACATTCATGTGAAGTACAACTCATCAAAAACTTTATGGCTCATCGAATGCAACTATATGCTATTTTAGATTGCAGAGGCGGCGGACTACTATTTTAAAAGAAAAAAAAAGAAAAGATTTTCCCAGACACAAAATGGACAAAGCTCTCACGAATGGGCGACACGAAGGTGGTGGGCGGAAAATTGATGGATTGTTAAGACCCAATGAAATCTTTAAAGCATTGTTGAAGCTTAAGAGAGCTTCAATGGATCAAGATATTAACCTTTTTTAAAAAATTTCAAGTCTTTAAGCAAAGCAAATTTGCTATAAGTTTCATTTATTTATGTCTTTAACCTTATTCACACTCCTTCATTATGTATTACATTGCATTCTCCATAATTAATGACAGCAACTGCTCTTAATCATATTGGAATGTGATGTTTGTTTAGAAGGTTTTCAAGCAACATCAACGAAACATTTTCAAACATTTTGGAAGGTAAATTAAAACTTTTGCTTTCTGATAATGAAGAAATTATAATGTCTCTTGTGAGAATCAATTTAAAATGTATATAGGGCAATTATAATTTATATTCTTGATGATTTTTCAAACAGTTAGAGAGTTAAAGTTCGGGAATCAAAGATCCATACTTACTTATCTTATAAAGTTACTTTATTCCATCGACATCTATCCAAAATTTTTCTAATTTTGGAAATAAATTTGATATGTGTAGTCATATTTAGATTGTTAAGGATTTTAGCATTTACCACACTCAAAAAAAATGTGAAATCCAAAACAATATTTCACTACTCTGAGGCCCAAAGCAAACTTTTTCAATTTTCACGAGAAGAAAATCTAGCAGATCTTGCTTTGTAATGAGGTTCACCAAGGCTTCACACAACAAAGGAAGGTCAATCATTTTTGCTATTAAGATCAACAAAATTGGATGAACTTTTACGATAAAAATTATTCTTTTTTATTTTCAAATTATTATTAATGTTCCATTTTTTCCCCCTTTTATTGAAGTAATAAATATATATATATATATATATATTCTTATATCCAAAACACCCCGATATATATATATATATATATATATATATAGTATATATATATATATATATATACATATATATTCCATATATATATATATATATATATATATATATGTATATATATATACACACAAGGAAGAGACACCAATCTAGAAAGAGAAATTGAGAAGGGACCGAGATATATATATTGGAGAGGAGAGAGAGGGTATAACAATTGGCATAAATTAACAGGCTGAAAGATGGGACCCTTAGTAGATAAGCCCGTGGATGACTAATGATGGAATAGTTTGTGGTTCATCTCAGTGGAAGGGAAAGAGAGAGAGAGAGAAGAGGAAGAGGAAAGAGGAGAGAGAGAGAGAGGTTTGACCAAATAGAATCTGACTTGAAAGACACAGGAGAGGAGGAAAGCGCGGTGGTGGCCACGCCAATTTTATATGTGTAATGGACGGAATTGACATTACACACACACACACACAATGTCGTTCTCGAACATATTACACACACCTGCACACACACACAAAAACACACACATACACGTATATACATATTATATATATATATACATGAATACAACTTCCTCACCATCATAACCATCCTCGTCCTTGTCTTGATCATCATCATCACCCACCTTCTCTCCCCCCAAGACTGCTAGATGTACATGTACCTGTGGCAAAACAGAAAAGAAGTAGAAAAATATGACGAAAGTCGAAAAGAAAGCCCAGTCCTACCGCCCCCTTTTATACCTTTAGTGAGAACTCCTGTCGTATCTGTGAAAACCACCTAGGAGTTTAAGGAGGAAGGATGACCCTCACTATGGCATACCGTCAAGTGTTCATCCCCTGCCCCAGGTGGGCCACAACAATACCCCCACCAAACCCTGCCATTCACCACTATTATGCACCTTTCTTCTCGCCTCTGCCAAACTCACATTTCTCCTCCAGGCATTTCTTTACTGGCTCAATCCACTTTTTTCTTCGGTCTCCCAGCCAGTTCGATTTTCAGCACACTCACCACTATACATCCGCTTTCTTAACCAACCGACAATCATCCATCCTTTCCACATGATGAAACCATCTCAACGTATTTTCATTTATTCTCTAATTTACCCCACACCACACATTCTCTAATACGCTCATTTCATTTTATCAATTTTCACAACTAACACGCCCTAAGATTGTCCATCTGAACTCATTTACTTAGATTCATAATTTTTTTATTCCAAACCACACATAGTCTCACTAACTATACATTAACACAGGTAACAACATACTCTCATATATATATATATATATATATATATATATATATATATATATATATATTTATATATATATATATATATATATATATATATATATATATATATATATATATATATACAGATATATAATTTTTCATATAGATAATTTTCTAGAGGGTGGAGTCGGAGTCGGAGTCGGAGTCGGTAATT
>JABUQX010124038.1:0-22500 GCA_015478945.1 Trachelipus rathkii | reverse complement strand
TTTTAATATAAATTTATTTTTCTAACTTTATTTTTTATAATAAGTTTAATTTTTTTTATTTATTTTTTATTTTTATTTTTTTTTAATGTTTTATTTACATTTTATCTTTGTGTTAATTTTTTTATTTTAATTTCTTTTTATTTTTAACTTTTTTTTTTATTTAAATTTATTTTAACTATTTTGTTATAAGTTTAATTATTTTATTTTATTTTTTTTTTAATTTTAATTTTTTTAAAATTTTTTTTTTTATGTTTTATTTATTTTTGTTTTATTTGCTTTAAACTTTTTGTTTTTACTAAAAAAAAATTATGCTTTTCATGTTTAAAACGTAAAAATTTACGTTTTTACATACCCTAAAGCAGTAAATCAGTAAATCAAATCACCCTCCCCACTCCATCCATGATCCATTGATCTATTGATCTATTGATCTATTGATCTATTGATCGATTGATCTATTGATCTATTGATCTATTGATCTATTGATCTATTAATTCAAGACATATTTTGTATAACATAACACAAAAACTTTATTTATTTTAGTTTTATCTATTTTTATTTACATAACATAAAAACTTTTATACTTTTTATGTATATAACGTAAAAATTTGCGTTTTTACATTTACCCTAAACAGTAAATCAGTTAAAAAAAAAATTCATACCACCCACCAATTCCCATCCATGATCTATTGATCTATTGATCTATTGATCTATTGATTCAAGTCATATTTTGTATAACATAACACAAAAACTTTTATTTATTTTTGTTTTATTTGCTTTCAACATTTTGTTTTATTAAAACTTTTATACTTTTTATGTTTATAACGTAAAAATTTGCGTTACTACATACCAAAATGCAGTAAGTAAGTAAATCAGTAAATCAAGCCACCCTCTCCACCCTCCCCATCCTATCCATGATCTATTGATCTATTGATTCAAGTCATATTTTGTATAACATAACACAAATAAGTTCTTTGAAAAAATTTCATAGTAAAATTATTTAGCATAGCCTTTCAAAACCTATCATAAACTATACCGTCAACACACACACACACACACACACACACACACACACGAATAAACTGCTAACATTAGCAAAATTCCATACTTGGCAACAGTAAGTAACTAACATTACATGCAAAACGTAACCTATTCACACTTTTTTTTCAAGTATATCTCTAGCATATCACTTTTAATTTTACATTAACATAGCAATATTTAACAAAGATTTATCGTGTCCTAACCTAACTATTGTAATCAACTAAGAATAAATACCACACACACACTCACACACACACACACACACACTCATACATACATTCACACACACAAACACACACACACGTAAAACATTACGCAATAATAACATCTGAAACCTTCAGAAGATAACCTGAAATATTTTTAGGTTTATCCCTTTTTTACCCCCCCCCCCGTTCCAGAAAGTATCAACACGAAACATGAAAATGATTTTATGCTAAGGGTTAATAAAATAACTTTACTATTTACATTTTATTATTCAGAATATTTGTACATGGAAAAACATTAAGCATTATACATTAGACAAAGATAAATATTTATAATATGTTAAATGGAAATTAATGTACCCTTATATCCATATGATACAGTAGCGACAGTGAATTTTTTAATAAAGATTCGCTTATCTGTTTGTGCTTGGACCATTTTAAGTTCCAGCAACATATACTAAAACACCTCATATTTCCAGGCTGAAAAAGTTAGAATAGGAAACACTATAACAAACCCTCCTCTGTTACTTCCGTGTAAATTAGCATTAGGATTCTGACTCGTCTATTCGTGCAGCTTTTTTATGAGGCAGGTCATCGTCTCGTACATCATCTTTATCAATATTATCAAATTGTATTTCATTCATTGCCTTCACAGTAACATCATGGTTTTTGATGTCATTGTACAATGACTCATCGTGACCTATACTATTTTCAGAGCAACGATCATACGTTAACTTTAACAATTTTTCAAAATTAATAGTATCCTTTGTATCTTTATTGATTGTAAGACCTTTGGCTCTTACAATATATTTTATATTTCCATCTGCAGTTCTTATTCTAACAGCATAAGACTTAGGTCCAGTACACACAAAGGAATCGCCGTATGCTTTAGAACCCTAATCTGCTATCTCATCTGTTAGCTCACCTAAAAAGTTTCCTGTTTCAATAACTTCATCGTTTTCTCCAGCGACAAAAATACAAGAGTCTGTATAGCAGTACAATGCCCTTTGTTTGACTTTGTTAGGTAGCTCGTATAATTTTATACGTGCATATGCAGTCGTAAACGATGCAATAGGAATATTTGTAGCAGTTGACGTGCGTTCGGCTAGTGTATTTTTGACAACTGTTACAACATATTTACAGCCTATTGGAATAACGCTAGTGACTTCATTGTCACATTGATTGATTAGGTCCCATACTTGCTTATCACTAGTACATACTACATCTCCTCTTCTAGGCGTATTTTGTGCAAATTTTCCCCAAAGAGAATTGAGACATAATTTTGCAATGAACCGCATCCCAGGGTTTTTCTTGATATTTTTAATATCAAGTTCGACACCTTCCTTTTCTCTGAAAAGACGGACAAACTCTTTGTTTTTCCTCGAAATCAGGATCGTCTTCGTGAATATTATTTGTGTGGTCCTGATGCCTCTGTCTTTATTTTTAAAGAAAGTGGGTTCACATATCCTTCAAATAAAAATTCCTTCTCTTTAAACGACCAAACTTCAAATATTTTAATTATTTCGTACCCCATTTCTAATGCTAACTGAATTTCAGGTGTTGTGCATACACCTTCAATAGCACGTTCATTCTATAATGTTGCATTTTCGCCAACAATTTTCTCAAACACATTTACACAGAGTTGGGAAATATTAATTTATTTTTGGCCCGTTTAGCGAGGACGGGGATGTATAAGTCTTGAGGAGGAAAAATCTTAATGTAAGCTGCACCGAAATATTAATCATTGATACCATTCTTAAATGATTCAATGTCAGGCACTTTATCACCTATTAGTTTTTCAGGGGGGCCACAAGGGTACTTCATTCGTTTCTGAACGTAAGGATAAAGCGATGTATAGTCTAAATACATGATCTTCTGTCCTTTAGTTGGAGGGTAGTAATGTACGAATGGTTCAGTGCTGCCTCCAAACAATGAATTGTCTATTATGAGTCTGTTGTTAACAACATCATTGCTAAGATGTTGAATATAGTCGCTAATGCTTATGTTTTCATCGAAACGATCAGGAGCTTGAATGAACTGGGTCTTTTGTACCTTCCATCCACATTCCCACACACGTTCTACATTAAACCCGGCTTCTTTATACCTATATTCTTGTTTATGGTGAGATTGAGCGGAACACCGATACGCAATGCAGATTACCTTTTCCTTTAGTTACAGTCGTTTAGTTCATGTCATGCACAAACCATGTGAATAGGAAAGCAGTTTTCACTCCTTTTACAATTACCAACCCATCAGGGTTAAAGCCATTTGTCCTTAATTTTTGAAACCCCTTTCTCCCACCGTGCGAGCGGGCCTTTTAGTATTATATGTTCAATTTTTCCTGATACATAAGCCAGCGAATTGCTTCATAGGTGAAAGGCTTAGGATTCTCCCCACCTAGAATAGTAATTTTTTCATCAGGCATAAACACATTTTTATAAAGTGTAAAGCATAAAGATGCAATTGTTGTGTTGTTATCTAGACAGTCTATATCAAATTCTTTAATGAAACTACCCCTGAACTTCTCAAAACATTTTCTTAGTATATTAACATGCTACTATATTTTTCACATTTTTCATAAATATTGTATTCTTTACCTATAAACTTATTATGTACTCTTCAAATTCTTGTCTTTCATTTGTTGACATTTTTTTTTTATTTCGAAGAATTTCTTATACGGGGATAATCCTTTATATTTCAATATGTATCTTCATTTAAAAATGTATAGGAAAAGAAACCCTTGGAATTGTCTTTTCACTGACACCCATTGGCATTTGGGCAATACTTTTCAATGCACATGGTGTGAAAAGCAACGTATCCCTGAAAACTATATTTCCATTCGATCCCATTGAAAAATGATTTTATTGCCTCTTTTTATAGGACTGCTGCTGATAGATTTTGAACTTGGGTGTGTCAGTAATGATGCATATACGAACTGATGATCAAATTTTCCGCCATTATGTGCAGCATTAACTACTTTTGACTCAGGGTTCTTCTCTGAAAACTCCATCAGGAAGTCTATAAATTGATTTACAGGCGTTTTTTCGGTCTCTAATTTAAATGTTCTTTTCTTGAACCACAATGTGAACATACCTGTTCACCTTCCTTTATCTGTGCACATATCACATATCATCTGGCATACCAGTTAAATGAGGACGCAATTCTATTATTTCTTCTTTTTCTTATCATCATAGCCTTTATCTTCCTGGTAGGTCTCGATATCATAGTAACATGTAATGAACCACCGGATCAGTTTCTTCTTCTTTTTAATTTCTTTTTCATGTAGCATATATGATATTCGTCTTCTCTAGGCTCGTATAATGTACTGCATGTTTTTGCAAAAGCTTTTTGCAATCGTATTTTGAAACTCCGTAGCTTTATTCAGGCCTTTATTTACTCAAGGCAGAGTTTACAAAATCTTTAATTTTCTTTGCACGTGTTATATTTGGATGTTTTTTAAAACAGATTTGTATTTATAAAATTTTCACGATTACATTCACGACATTCATGGAATACACCATCATGCTGAGCCTTGACACTTATCGTCTAGACACTGTCTACATCCATAATGTTCACAGTCTAAATTATTGTGCGATATTATTGCTGTTGAAAGTGTAACAATATGTGCAAAAGATACCATTCATATACGCCTTATGCTTTTTGGTATTCTCAAAACATAGCTTTAACTTATCTTCTGTTATAGCATAGTAATGATTTACTCCATCATGGCCTATAATGTATAAAGGGTCATCTCTGTTCTCATTGGATGGATTATAAAGTATTTTTACTCCATTTCCTTCAGGACCGAATACGACTATACGGCATTTTTCGATATTCTCGATTTTTTCAAAGTCAGTTACTATGAAAGAATCTGTATATTCCATACCACATTTTTTAGCTAATGATTCTGCCTCTTTCTCAATTGTATACGAATGAATGCCTCTGAACTCTACACATTCACGAGTTATTTTCCTAAACAGAACAACAGCTTTGAAAGCACAGCCTACAGCACCTTTCTCTAGATGAACTTTACTAATGTAACGATGTTTGAAACTAAGATTTTGTAGCTCGAATGCATCCGTTTTACAGTCATCGCCTTTGCCTTTAGCTATCATGAACACGGTAGCTACTACTTTGAATTTGGTAAAGGTTGCCTTGTCACCGGACTGGAATGACCCTTCCAAGCGTCTCATCATCTCTTTCACCGCAATATTGTCTAATATATCCCTGTAACTGATGTTTACATAGTATTTCCGGTCAGGTGACTAATCAACGCCAAAAGTGAAATTGATTCCAACCCTCATACGAACCCTATCGTAGTCTAAGTCTTGTAATATAGCATCAATGACTTCACTAACAACCATTTCAAGATCTCTTGGTCCATGGAAGAAGTTTTCATCAATAACCTTTACTTCATATGTATGACGTTCCATCGACTTTTTAAGTTTCTCTACAGAGTATATGCGTTATTGCTGTTATTATGGTCCCTTCTCTTCTTATTAGAGGGATTCATCCTCGAAGGGCTAGCCTGGAATGAATAGTCATTATTATTTATGATACAGTAAACAATTAAAATCAAGTTTTCATACAATTTAGTCACTATGCCGGTAATATATTAGTTTAACCTAGTATTTCTCATTCCATATATTAAATACATATCCACACAGCAACAACAACATACCATTTTTAAACGGTGCGCTGACAACGACACGATGAACGATTTTTACTCAAATGTATGGATGTATATTCAACACGTTTCTGGAAAAGAATCACTTTTTTACCCTCCATTCTTAATTGATAATGTATTTAATTACTTTACGTTATTAATTATTGATTAGATGTGTTACAATGTTATTTTTAAATGAGAATATATATTAAAGAAAAAAACTTACTTCGCTGAATAAGTATTGATTTGAAAAAATCCTCATGTGTAGATATAAAAAAAACTTGGATAATGATACAACAGAATCTAACGAAATGTGTCTTAAAGTGTTGATCGTAAGAGCTCTTGATTAAGAATGCCCCTTCGAGTAGCTCGCTGATTTATATATATAACTCAGATCACAGATCTATACAGTTCTGCCAAATCACTTCTGTATGATGCCCCGTTGGCAGACCTACAAGTTTGTTTAATAAATATAATAAGTATTGCATCACTTTATGCAAGTGGATAAAGCATAAAATCATTTTCATGTTTCGTGTTGATACTTTCTGGAACGGGGAGGGGGTCTAAAAAGAGATAAACCTAAAAATATTTCAGGTTATCTTCTGAAGGTTTCAGATGTTACTATTGCGTAATTTTTTACTTGTGTGTGTGCGCGTGTGTGTTTGTGTGTGTGTGTGTGTTAATGTAAAATTAACAGTGATATGGTAGAGATATGCTTGAAAAAAAGTGTGAATAGGTTACGTTTTGCATGTAATGCTAGTTACTTACTGTTGCCAAGTATAGAATTTTGCTAATGTTAGCAGTTTATTCGTGTGTGTGTGTGTGTATGTGTGTGTGCGCGTGTGTGTGTGTTGACGGTTTAGTTTATGATAGGTTTTGATAGGCTATGCTAAATAATTTTACAATGAAATTTTTTCAAAGAACTTATTTGTGTTATGTTATACAAAATATGACTTGAATCAATAGATCAATAGATCATGATGGGATGGGGAGGGTGGGTAGGGTAGGGAGGGTGGCTTGATTTCCTGATTTACTGATTTACTGCTTTAGGGTATGTAATAACGCAAATTTTTACGTTATAAACATAAAAAGTATAAAAGTTTTAGTAAAACAAAATGTTGAAAGCAAATAAAACAAAAATAAATAAAAGTTTTTTGTTATGTTATACAAAATCATGGACGATGGGAGGGGTGGGTTGTTTGATTTACTGATTTACTGATTTAGGGTATGTAAAAACGCAAATTTTTACGTTATAAACATAAAAAGTATAAAAGTTTTAGTATAAACAAAATGTTGAAAGCAAATAAAACAAAAATAAATAAAACTTTTTGTTTTTACTAAAATATTTTATGCTTTTCATGTTTAAAACGTAAAAATTTACGTTTTTACATACCCTAAAGCATTAAATCAGTAAATCAGTAAATCAAATCACCCTCCCCACTCCATCAATGATCCATTGATCTATTGATCTATTGATCTATTGATCTATTGATCCATTGATCCATTGATCTATTGATCTATTGATCTATTGATCTATTGATCTATTGATCTATTGATTCAAGTCATATTTTGTATAACATAACACAAAAACTTTTATTTATTTTTGTTTTATTTGCTTTCAATATTTTGTTTTACTAAAACTTTCATACTTTTTATGTTTATAACGTAAACATTTGCGTTATTACATACCCTAAAGCAGTAAATCAGTAAATCAGTAAATCAAGCCACCTTCCACACCCTCTCCATCCTATCCATGATCTATTGATCTATCGATTCAAGTCATATTTTGTATAACATAGCATAAAAAAGTTCTTTGAAAAAATATCATAGTAAAATTATTTAGCATAGCCTATTAAAAACTATCATAACCTATACCGTCAACACACACACACACATACACACACACGAATAAACTGCTAACATTATTAAAATTCCATACTTGGCAGCAGTAAGTAACTAGGATTACATGCAATACGTAACCTATTCACACTTTTTTTCAAGCATATCTCTAGCATATCACTGTTAATTTTACATTAACACAACAATATTTAACAAAGATTTATCGTGTCTTAACCTAACTATTGTAATCAACAAAGATAAATACCACACACACACACACACACAAACACACACGCGCACACACACACGTAAAACATTACGCAATAGTAACATCTGAAACCTTCAGAAGATAACCTGAAATATTTTTAGGTTTATCTCTTCCAGAAAGTATCAACACGAAACATGAAAATGATTTTATGCTTTATCCACTTGCATAAAGTGATGCAATACTTATTATATTTTTTAAACAAACTGGTACGTATGGCAACGGCGCATCATACAGAGGTGATTTGGCAGAACTGTATAGGTTTGTGAGCTGAGTTATATATAAATCAGCGAACTTCTCGATGGGACATTCTTAATCAAGAGCTCTTACGATCAACACTTTAAGACACATTTCGTTAGATCCTGTTGTATCATTATCCAAGTTTTTTTATATCTACACATGAGGATTTTTTCAAATCAATACTTATTCAGCGAAGTAAGTTTTTATCTTTAATATATATTCTCATTTAAAAATAACATTGTAACACATCTAATCAATAATTAATAACGTAAAGTAATTAAATACATTATCAATTAAGAATGGAGGGTAAAAAAGTGATTCTTTTCCAGAAACGTGTTGAATATACATCCATACATTTGAGTAAAAATCGTTCATCGTGTCGTTGTCAGCGCACCGTTTAAAAATGGTATGTTGTTGTTGCTGTGTGGATATATATTTAATATATGGAATGAGAAATACTAGGTTAAACTAATATATTACTGGCATAGTGACCTAAATTGTATAAAAACTTGATTTTAATTGTTTACTGTATCATAAATAATAATGACTATTCATTCCAGGCTAACCCTTCTAGGATGAATCCCTCTAATTAGAAGAGAAAGACCACCATAACAGACATAACGCATATCTCTGTAGAGAAACTTAAAAAGTCGATGGAACGTCATACATATGAAGTAAAGGTTATTGATGAAAATTTCTTCCATGGACCAAGAGATCTTGAAGCATCGTTCGAAATGGTTGTTAGTGAAGTCATTGATGCTATATTACAAGACTTAGACTACGATAGGGTTCGTATGAGGGTTGGAATCAATTTCACTTTTGCGATGATCAGTCAACCTGACCGGAAATACTATGTAACATCAGTTACAGGGATATATTAGACAATATTGCAGTGAAAGAGATGATGAGACGCTTGGAAGGGTCATTCCAGTCCGGTGACAAGGCAACCTTTACCAAATTCAAAGTAGTAGCTACTGTGTTCATGATAGCTAAAGGAAAAGGCAATGACTGTAAAACCGATGCATTCGAGCCACAAAATCTTAGTTTCAAACATCGTTACATTAGTAAAGTTCATCTAGAGAAAGGTGCTGTAGGCTTTGCTTTCAAAGCTGTTGTTCTGTTTTGGAAAATAACTCGTGAATGTGTTGAGTCCAGAGGTATTCATTTGTATACAATTGAGAAAGAGCAGAGGCATTAGCCTAAAAAAATGTTTAGTATGGAATTACAGATTCTTTCATAAGTAACTGAACTTTGAAAAAATCGAGAGGAATATATCGAAAAATGCCGTATAGCCGTATTCGGTCCTGAAGGAAATGGAGTAAAAATACTTTATAATCCATCCAATGAGAACAGAGATGACCCTTCATACATTATAGGCCATGATGGAGTAAATCATTACTATGCTTTAACAGAAGATAAGTTAAAGCTATGTTTTGAGAATACCAAAAAGCATAAAGCGTATATGAATGTTATCTTTTGCACATATTGTAAAACACTTTCAACGAATAATATCGCACATTAAAATTTAGACTGTGACATTATGGATGTAGACAGTGTCTAGACGATAAGTGTCAAGGCTCATTTGATCACGATGGTATATTCCATGAATGTCGTGAATATAATCGTGAATTTTATAATGCAATCTTTTTAAAAAACATCAGGATAATAATACGTGCAAGAAAATTTAAATTTGTAAACTCTGCCTTGAGCAAATAAAGGCTGATCGCTACGGTAGTTTCAAACACGATTGCACAAAAGCTTATTGCAAAACATGCCAGTACATTATAACGAGCCTAGAGAAGACGAATATCATATATGCTACATGAAATAAGAAAAATAAAAAGAAGTAAGATTAGTTTAAGGATTATACATGTTACTATGATATCGAGACATACCAGGAAGATAAAGGCTATGATGTTAAAGGAAGAAGAATAATAGAATTGCGTCCTTATTTACTGGTATGCCAGATGATAATGTGTGATATGTGCACAGACCAAAACCCCAGTTGAAAGTATATTCACGTTTGATTCCAAGAACAAGAACATTTAAATTAGAGACCGAAAAAACGCCTGTAAATCAATTTATATACTTCCTGAGTCAAAAGTAGTTGTTGCTGCACATAATGGCGGAAAATTTGATCATCAGTTCGTATATGCATCATTACTGACACACCCAAGTTCAAAGTTTATCAGCAGCAGTCCTATAAAGAGTGGCAATAAAATCATTTCAGTGGGATCGAATGGAAATATAGTCTTCAGGGATACGATGCTTTTCACACCATGTGCATTGAAAAGTATGCCTAAATGCATGGGTGTCAGTAAAAAAGACAAATCCAAGGGTTTCTTTCCCTAAACATTTTTATATGAAGATACATT
This sequence comes from Trachelipus rathkii, assembly GCA_015478945.1. Taxonomy (NCBI): domain Eukaryota; kingdom Metazoa; phylum Arthropoda; class Malacostraca; order Isopoda; family Trachelipodidae; genus Trachelipus; species Trachelipus rathkii. The sequence continues at coordinate 11,874 of JABUQX010124038.1, read as the reverse complement.
GAATTATAAAGAATCTATCCCTGATAAGAAATTCTTCGAAATATATAAAATGTCAACAAATGAAAGACAAGAATTTGAAGAGTACTATAATAAGTTTATAGGTAAATAACACAATATTTATGAAGAATGTGAAAAGTACTGTGCCCAAGATGTTAATATACTAAGAAAATGTTTTGAGAAGTTCAGGGGTAGTTTCATTAAAGAATTTGATATAGACTGTCTAGATAACAACACAACAATTGCATCTTTATGCTTTACACTTTATAAAAATGTGTTTATGCCTGATGAAAAAAATACTATTCTAGGTGGGGAGAATCCTAAGCCTTTCACCTATGAAGCAATTCGCTGGCTTATGTATCAGGAAAAATTGAACAATATAAACATAAGGCCCGCTGGCAACGGTGGAGAGAAAGGTTTCAAAATTAAGAACAAATGGCTTTACCCTGATGGTTTGGTAACGTTAAATGGAGTGAAACTGCCCTTCCTATATCATGTTGTGCATGGCATGGACATAAAGACTGTAATAAAGGAAAAGGTATGCTGCATAGCGTATCGGCTGTTGACCGCTACAATCTCACCATGAAACATGAAGATAGGTATAAAGAAGCCGTGTTTAATGTAGTAAGTGTGTGGGAATGTGAATGGAAGGTAAAAAAGACCCAGTTCATTCAAGATCCTGATCGTTTCGATGAAAACATAAGCATTAGCGACTATATTCAACATCTTAGCAATGATGTTGTTAACAACAGGACTCATAATTAGGACAAGTCAGTTGGGAGGCAGCACTGAACATTTCGTACCTTACTACCCTCCAACTAAAGGACAGAAGATCATGTATTTAGACTATACATCGCTTTATCCTTATGTTCAGAAACGAATGAAGTACCCTTGTGGCCCCCCTGAAAAACTAATAGGTGATAAAGTGCCTGACATTGAATCATTTAAGAATGGTATCAATGATAAATATTTCGGTGCAGCTTACATGAAGATTTTTCCTCCTCAAGACTTATACATCCCCGTCCTCACTAAACGAGCCAAAAATAAATTAACATTTCCACTCTGTGTAAAATGTTTTGAAGAAAATTGTGCGAAATGCAATCATGATAAGAATGAACGTGCTATTGAAGGTGTATACACAACACCTGAAATTCAGTTAGCATTAGAAATGGGGTACGAAATAATTAAAATATTGAAGTTGGTCGTTTTAAGAGAAGGAATTTTATTGAAGGATATGTGAACCACTTCTTAAAAATAAAGAACAGAGGCATCAGGACCACTAAAAAAATATTCACGAAGGATGATCCTGATTTCGAGGAAAAACTTAAAGAGTTTGTCCGTCTTTTCAGAGAAAAGGAAGGTGTCGAACTTGATATTAACAAAATCAAGAAAATCCCTGGGATGCGTTTCATTGCAAAATTATGTCTCAATTCTCTTTGGGGAAAATTTGCACAAAATACGCCTAGAAGAGGAGATGTAATATGTACTAGTGATAAACAAGTATGGGACCTAATCAATCATTGTGACAATGAAGTCACTAGCGTTATTCCAAAAGGCTGTAAATATGTTGTAACAGTTGTCAAAAATACACTAGCCGAACGCACGTCAACTGCTACAAATATTCCTATCGCATCGTTTACGACTGCATATGCACGTATAAAATTATTTGATGAGTTACTTAACAAAGTCAAACAAAGGGCATTGAACTGCGATACAGACTCTTTTATTTTTGTCGCTGGAGAAAACGATGAAGTTATTGAAACAGGAAACTTTTTAGGTGAACTAACAGATGAAATAGTAGATTACGGTTCTGAGGCATACAGCGATTCCTTTGTGTGTACTGGAATTAAGTCTTATGCTGTTAGAATAAGAACTGCAGATGGAAATATAAAATATATTGTAAAAGCCAAAGGTCTTACAATCAATAAAGATACAAAGGATACTATTAATTTTGAAAAATTGTTAAAGTTAACGTATGATCGTTGCTCTGAAAATAGTATAGGTCACGATGAGTCTTTTTACAATGACATCAAAAACCATGATGTTACAGTGAAGGCAATGAATGAAATACAATTTGACAATGTTGATAAAGATGATGTACGAGACGATGACCTGCCTCATAAAAAAGCTGCACGAATAGACGAGTCACAGAATCCTAATGATAATTTACAAGAAAGTAACAGAGGTGGGTTATATTATAGTGTTCCTATTATTACTTTTCAGCCTGGAAAATATGGAGGTGTTAGTATTGTTGCTGGAACTAAAATGGTCCAACACACAACCGATAAGCGAATCTTTATTAAAAATTCATGTCGCACTGTATCATATGGATATAAGGGTACATTAATTTCCATTTAATATAATATAAATATTTATCTATGTCTAATGTATAATGTTTAATGTTTTTCCATGTACAAATATTCTGAATAATAAAATGTTAATAATAAAGTTATTTTATTAACCCTTAGCATAAAATCATCTTCATGTTTCGTGTTGATACTTTCAGGAAGGGGGGGGGATCTAAAAAGAGATAATCCTAAAAATATTTCAGGTTATCTTCTGAAGGATTTAGATGTTACTATTGCGTAGTGTTTTACGTGTGTGTGTGTGGGGGGGGGTGTTTGTGTGTGTGGTATTTATTCTTAGTTGATTACAATAGTTAGGTTAAGACACGATAAATCTTTGTTAAATATTGCTATGTTAATGTAAAATTAAAAGTGATATGCTAGAAATATGCTTGAAAAAAAATTGTGAATAGGTTACGTTTTGCATGTAATGTTAGTTACTTACTGTTGCCAAATATGGAATTTTGCTAATGTTAGCAGTTTATTCGTGTGTGTGTTTTTGTGTGTGTGTGTGTGTGTGTGTGTGTGTGTGTGTATGTGTGTGTGTGTGTTGACGGTATAGTTTATGATAGGTTTTGAAAGGCTATGCTAAATAATTTTACTATGAAATTTTTTCAAAGAACTTATTTGTGTTATGTTATACAAAATATGACTTGAATCATTAGATCAATAGATCATGGATAGGATAGGGAGGGTGGTGCGGGTGGCTTGATTTACTGATTTACTGATTTACTGCTTTAGGATATGTAATAACGCAAATTTTTACGTTATAAACATAAAAAGTAAAAATGTTTTAGTAAAACAAAATGTTGAAAGCAAATAAAACAAAAATAAATAAAAGTTTTTGTGTTATGTTATACAAAATATGACTTGAATCAATAGATCAATAGATCAATAGATCAATAGATCAATAGATCATGGACGATGGGAAGGGGTGGGTGGTTTGATTTACTGATTTAGGGTATGTAAAAACGCAAATTTTTACGTTACAAACATAAAACGTATAAAAGTTTTAGTAAAAACAAAATGTTGATAGCAAATAAAACAAAAATAAATAAAAGTTTTTGTGTTATGTTATACAAAATATGTCTTGAATCAATAGATCAATAGATCAATAGATCAATAGATCAATTGATCAATAGATCAATAGATCAATAGATCAATAGATCAATGGATCATGGATGGAGTAGGGAGGGTGATTTGATTTTCTGATTTACTGATTTACTGCTTTAGGATATGTAAAAACGTAAATTTTTACGTTTTAAACATGAAAAGCATAAATTTTTTTAGTAAAAATAAAAAGTTTAAAGCAAATAAAACAAAAATAAATAAAACATAAATAAAAATTTAAAAAAAATTAAAATTAAAATAAAATAATTAAACTTATAAAAAAATAGTTAAAAAATAAATTTAAATAAAAAAATAGAAAATAATAAAAAAAAGTTAAAAATAAAAAGAAATTAAAATAAAAAAATTAAACACAAAGTATAAATGTAAAATAAAACAAAAAAAAAAAAAAAAAAAAAAAAAAAAAAAAAAAATAAAAATAAAAAAAAAAAAAAATAAAAAAAAAAAAAAATTAAACTTATAAAAAAAATAAAGTTAGGAAAATAAATTTAAATAAAAAAATAAAAATAAAACAAAGTATAAATGTAAAATAAAGTTTTAAAAAATAAAGTTTGAAAAAAAATTTAAATAAGTAAAATTAAAAAAAAAAAAAAAATGAAAAATAAAAAAAAATTAAAGTAAAAAAAAATTAATCACAAAGTAAAATTGTAAAATAAAAAAATAAAGTTAGAAAAATAAATTGAAATAAAAAATAAAAAACAAAAAAATAAAAAATTAAAAAATTAAAATAATAAAATTAAACACAAAGTATAAATGGTAAATAAAAACAAAAAAAATATACAGTATATGCATGTTTCAACTTCGGAAAAAAATATATTAGTTAACGTTTATCAAAAGAAAATGAGATTTGAAAATAGAAATGTCAGTCTTCAACATTTAGAAAGACGGATTATCTTTGCAAGATGCAATGCAATTGACGATATGTACATGTTAGAATAGAAGCAGTTATGTAAACAGTAATGATATTATATTATTAAACGAATGTTTACTAACTCGGCTCCGCACCGGCTCCAGCACCGGTGTCGGTACCGACTCTGAATCCTTCTCAGACTCCTTCCTCATTCTTCTTCCTTCCTCCTTCTTCCTTCCTCCTTCTTCCTTTCTTCTTCTTCCTCTGTTTTGCATTCTATGCATTTCTTCTTTTTTCAGGAGGGGAACCCCCTCCGGGGGGTCTCTGGGCTCCGACTCCGAATCCAACTCCAACTTCGTCTTCCACTCCGAATCCGAATCCTTTCTCCAAATTTCAGCCTTCTATGATCATTTTAATTTTTAGGGGTCAGCGCTCCCCCCTCATATAGCTCACATCCAAATTTTAGCCCGATACGTTAAGCCTAACATGGTTCTCAGGACGAATTTGACCATGGCGCTAAATGGGCAACTACCTCCTATATACATCCTAGCGACTTAAAATTTCGCCTGTTTCGAGCTTAACCCATACATAGATTATATTCCAAGTTTCAGAACGATACCTCTATTCCTTCCTACCGAAAAGGGTGCAGGCGGTCAAAAGCACGCATCACTACAGATTAATCGAATGTTAATTATAGTAATTATTTTCTTTCGATTATATTTTTCAATGTAAAAAGTCAGCCAGAGCACGTAGAAAGACGATTTAAACATCGATATAGGGGTAACAAACATCGATAAATCGATTGGAACCATCACAAATGATCTACCGATCATTCATAACCTTCAGGAACCAAAAAGCCCCCTCAGGGGGGCTCCACCCCCCTTTAGATGACTAAACCTCCATAAACGGTCTTCCAGACCTTAAATTCGGGCTCACCGACCTTAAAAACACTAACCTTGACACGTCAACCTTGAAAAACCAAATGTTGCAAAATGTTGCTTTGCAACATTTGCAACATCCGGTTGCAACTTCCGGATGTCAGTCTGGCTGCCAGTTGTCCACCCTATACTACTGACATCATAGCAATTGTAGACTAAAAGGGCCACTGTCGTTGTTAAGACTAGGTTTAAGGTTGTGAATGAACAAAGATTCCGAAATATGTAGGTTGGTTGGATCAGAAGTTTGTGCGAGTATAGTGAAATGGGAATGATTAAGTGCGTGATTTTTAATGTGAGAATAATCTCTGATGGCAGAATGGGTCGGGGAACATGGAAAATTGTTTGTTCGAGAGGAAACGCCATGGTGCTCATTAATCCTGACTGTAAGTTGACGTAGGGTGCTACCCACGTAGATGGCCGTGCAGTCATCACAAGAAAATATGTTAACAATAGAGGACCTAAGAGCAACGGGAATTTTATCCTTGGATTAAGATGGATGAAATATTAAAAAACGAGGTGAAAATGAGATTAGTGTTGAGTCGAGGTTAGTGGTCCTGTAGGACCTGCGATAATTTTTTTTTAGTTTTAAATAGATGGGGTCGTAATTGGTCAATCTGATAAAAGTGTCTCGTTTTTTAGCTTGACTATAAATTAGTTTGGTATCAAATTTGGCATTTAAATAAAAATTAATAGATTTGTGGATTAATGAAGAAGGGAAATAATTAGGAGCGAAAAATCTATGGAGGAAGTTAAACTGTTTATGCATTAAAAAATAGGAAGAAAATAAATGATAGGCTCTATGTAGAAAAGTTTTTATGCTACTGCATTTGTATACTAGAGGGGTATGACTGAAAAAGTTTAATCCTAGACCAGCGAATGTCTTTTTTCTATAGATCTCTGTAGTAAAGTCGAAAAAGGATTTATTAATTAAAAGGTCGAGAAAAGATAGAAAATTGTTACTCTCATCTTCTCTGGTGAATTTAATGTTGTGGAGTTGAGTTTTAAGATAATTAAAAAACGGGGATACTTTTTTATCTGTAAATAATAAAAAAAGTATCGTTCATATACCTCTATATAAAAAGAGGGTCTGAATTGGGGTGGACATTGGTTCAGCCAAATAGTTTCGTAATGATTTAGGTAAAAGTTTGCTAAGGTGGCGCTAAGGGAGGAGCCCATAGCTAGGGAATTAGATTGGCCATATAGTTCATTATTAAAGAAGAAATAATTAATCTTAATTTAATTATCTTAATACTCGACTCCACAACGTTGATTTCACCAGAGAAGATGAGAGTAACAATTCTCTATCTTTTCTCGACCTTTTAATTAATAAATCTTCTTTCGACTTTACCACAGAGATTTATAGAAAAAAAGACATTTGCTGGTCTAGGATTAATTTTTTTTAGTCATACCCCTATAGTATGCAAATGCAATATCATAAAAACTCTTCTGCATAGAGACTACCATTTAACTTTTTCCTCTTTTTTAATGCATAAATAGTTTAACAGTTTAACCTCTGTGGTTTACAAGTTTTCGTGTGATGACTTCACAGCCATCTACGTGGATAGGACCTTACGTCAACTTACAGTCAGGATTGATGAGCACCGTGGCGTTTCTTCCCGGACAAACAATTTTCTCTGTTCCCCAAACCCATTCTGCCATTCGATTTGGATCAGCTTTTCTTTGACACCTTCTTCCGTCCTCTCGCCAAATATCTATTTTGCACTTCTCCGCTTGGCATAATAGATTTCGTATGATATACTCGGTTACAATCTTGCTATAGTTTGTCCCTAAAGGGTGGAGCCTCATATGTCAGTGATAGATTGTATGGTATATGTTCAATTTAATTATAAGTTATGAAGTAAGCTGTTCCTTAGTTGTTAAATCCGAGTAATACTTACCCTTTAAAATTCTTAGCCTATTACATTAGTAGCTCATGTACAATCAGTGGAAACTCCAACACACTTCTCCCAATCTACATGCACCATGAATTCTCAGTTAGCGTATATTTTTCTGTGTAAGTACGGGATTCCAATTGTCGAAACTGGTCATATGAAAGGTGTGTAAATTGTTAATAAAATAACCAGTAAGAATTGCTTATAGTATAAGTGTTTGAGGCAAAGGGGGATAAAAGGGGGACTAGAAACTTAGCAAGGTTATAATTATGAGTATTATATGCTGCTAATACTAGGACGAATCGGGATGTATTTGCTTAATGGACTTTGGTATAAACCGTACAGGATACCGGGGAAGAGCCTCTCGAGAATACAGGGTCATTCGAAAGTGAATTTGTTTAATATTTATCAGTTATTATTAGCGTAGCTTCGTATACGATTCTTTCAGTTATCTTTCAGATTTATGTGATAGTTTCAACATGGATCTTACGTTTTTCTTAGACAATTTATATAAATTACGAAGAATTAAGTTACTTTATCAATATTATGTACGGATTTACTATTTTAATTAATTAAACTCATTCCTAGGCTCCTTTATCATGGTCTTTTCACAAAAAATTATAGAATGAATCTTTATTTTGGAGGGTAGCGTACAGTAAGAAAATTCTTGATCTTTAGAATCTAAAAAAGAAAAAATAACTTTTGAAAGGTTAAACTTTATAGTAATCATTGATAAACTATCTTGTTTTAGTTATGGGAAACTAATTTAATTAAAATCGGCCTTTGTAAATCTCGGAATGTCTTAAGAGTATGTTTTTCTTCTGTTTTTTATTATTATTTTTATTTTTATTTTTATTAATTTTATATTTTTATTTATATGTCATGTAGTGCATATTGTCCTGAGGATAGAACGCTTGTGTTTCTCCGAAACGATTGATTTAAAGTTTTCCTGTTGTCTGTGGAGATTCTCAGACTTTTGGTGCTCCTTTTTATTATATATAAATGCTATATATGTATAATATATTATAGTGTTTATATTATATATATATATTATAATTGTATTATTGTTATAATTATTATTGGTTATATATTTTTAGGTATTTATATAGTTTATTATTGAGGTTTGAGTTAGTATTTTTATTATTTGAGTATATATAGGTAGTTATATTATTTAATATTATATGTGTACTTATTATAAGTTTGATATATTTATTGATATTGTTATATATGTAATAGCATATTATTTATAATGATTTTTGGTATATATATATATAGTTTGTTAGTTTGATAGTTTATGGGAAAGTTGGTAATTTGTTGTTGTAAAACTTTCATTTATATGATTTTTGGGACGTTTGTTTTCAAAAGTGCCGTGCAAGGTATGCTTGTGATCAATGTAATATCAAACGTACCTATATGCACTGCAAGCTTAAATTACAAGCTTCCAGTTTGCTTGTGAATTTGTTCAGATTTAAACAAGTTTTGACAATGCTTTTGTCTGAAAATATCAGTAAAATGGTTCTGCAGTTGTACTATCTAGTATAGTGGTAATCAGAACCCTAATCCTCTAAGGTACTTATTCTATTCATTAGGCGCTTTATACGCTGTCGTCATTTGATGCGTCGAAAGCGCCAAATTGAAGTAATGAGTACATATATTAGACTCGGACAGAATGAATCTATTGTAACCAATGAATCATTCAACTGGCGTCAGTATTGCGTGAAAAGCGCCGAGTTTTTATGTCTCCTTTGGCCCGAAGGATCCTGAAGAGGAATTGTTTTTGGTGAAGAGAAACAACGTGTGTTTAAGAAAATTCGCAGGAAAAGGAGATCCCAAATAGAAATGGAGGACAAAGTAAGTTATTTGGATTGACCTTTTTTTCATGTTATATATTACGAGTTTTGAAGAGTTTTTAGTCGATTAGTATTGGTGAATGAATTGATTTTTTATGAGATTGAAATAATGGTTTCTCAGTCCAATTGATATTGTACGAAAACTCCTCTGTCCCGATAATGTTACGGTAAAATCTCCTTCTCTAATTAAATGTTATAGTAACTCGCCTGTCCGTTGCCAATGAATGTAGCTTTGAAATAACTCCCTTGTCTCAAATTGATGTTATGACAAAAATCGAGTACTCAAGCTTGATTAAACCTGTGTAGTTAATATGATTGTAATTGTTATATATCTTTATATTACTTTTGATTTGGGTTACATTTCGATTGCTTGTTTAATTGATTAGGACAAATGCAGCTAGATGGGGTCAACCGGAATTAGTAAATAGATGGAAGCGATTGATTATCGTTCTTATAGTGTAAAGATTAGTTTTGTGTTGTATTATATTGGTTATTGATCTATTTATTTATGAGTATATTTTAGGTGTATTATAATATTATATTTTATATATATTGGTTAATAGGGTTATTATATATATATACATATATAATATTATATAGTATATATATATATATATATATTAGTATATATTATTTCAGGTATTTATATTGCTACTCCAATCATCGAGAATTTGAATAGAAATTTTGTAAAGGGGAATCAGTCAAGCAAATTATATGAGACATAAAAATGCAACAATTAAATATATATTTCTGAAGGCAATAACTCCAGCAACAGAAATGATGCTTCTAATTATAAATTTAACTTCTTTTTTATAAGACGAATTGATATATTTAAAATAGGTATTAAATGATATTTTGAATATTTGTTTGGTTTTTAAATGCAATTGTTTTGCTTTTCAATTCACCTAGTTCTTTACTACCAATGCCATAATATTTCGCCTGACGTTTACAAATGTTTATTGTGATGTATCTGTCGTCAGTTTTCATATGTTATTTGAATGATGTATCTGTCTTCAGTTTTCCAAATACTTAGTTCAGCAATGTTATCTGTCTTCTCTTGTATTAGTGACGAATTATGTCCTCATTTTCCAATGATATATCAAAATTACAACTGTCCGTATATTCAATATTGATTCAGGATATATTGCCTTGTAATCAAAAATTTATTCAGTGATGTTAGTAATGTCCTATGATTCAAAAAAAATAATTTATTCTTTGATGTATCTATCTCACTTTGAAATATTTTATCGTTAATGCATGTGTTTCAACATCTAAATTTTTTTTGAATGATTTTCAAGTCTTGGCGAATATGTTTCTCAAAAGGGCAGAATACTGAAATTCGTTCAAGAAAGATCCAAACAGAAGGAATTTTCAAGAAAATTAAAAAAAAAAAAAATTAATAACAAAAAATTAAATAAATTAAATTTGAGGAGCAACAAAACTTATTTTTAGCCCTTGTTTAAAAATTTTTAAAATTTATTTTGTTTTATTTTTTATTTTCATATATATAATATATATATATATATATATTATATATATATATATATATATATATTATATATATATATATATATAATATATATATATATATTATATAATTATATATTATATATATATATATATATATCAACCATAAATATATATATATATATATATATATATTATAATAATATATATTAATATATATATATATATATATATATATATATATATATATGTATATAGTGTTTGGGTAAGTTAGAAATTAGTCAACTTCTTCATAGCTGAATGTGACCGCGATAAATATATGCAATAAATAAATAACCTTGTCGCTAGAAAAGCGATATAAAAAATTGGCGAGAATATTCTTTTTTTAAACGCCTTTATTTTAGCAATGCGAATGTGTTATAAGCATAAAAATATACAATTTAGGGTTATTTTACAGCATATTGTTACACAAGCACAACATTAAAAGATTATAATGTATGTAATGCAATTATGTTATGCTTTAAAATACAAATGAATCATATATGATATGCGTTATTTTAATGCGGTAATAACTCATTGGTGATAGTTGACAAAATAAATGCGTTAAAAAGCGATAAAACGTTTTTAAATTTATAAAGAATTAATAGAAGAAGAAATAATGAATAGCTGGAATATGATATATAAATATTATATATAATATATATAATATATATATATATATATTATATATATATATATATAATATAATATATATTATATATATATATATTATATATATATATATATATATATATATATATATATATAATATATACTATAGTATATAATATATATATAATATAAATATATATATATATATATATATATATATAATATATATTAATATAGTATTAATATGCGTGTGTATATGTGTGTGAGTGTGTTTGTGTGTGTGTGTGTGTGTGTGTGTGTGTGTGTGTGTGTGTGTGTGTGTGTGTGTGTGTGTGTGTGTGTGTGTGTGTGCGTGTGCGCTGTGCGTAATTATATGTAAGTATTTGTGTGCTGGATTGGTTGTGTGTGTGGTGTGTTTGTGTGTGTGTGTGTGTGGCGTGTGCGTGTGGTGTGCGTGTGCGGTGTGCGTGTGCGTGTGCGTTGTGTGTGTGTGTGTGTTGTGGTGTGTGTGTGTTGTGTGTGTGTGTGTGTGTGGTGTGCTTTGACAACTGTGCAGTATTGCCGTAATTGTCGTAATCTTTCGTTTATTCACAAATTTGACACGAAAGAAAAACATGATTGAAGAGAATAATTCCAGTATTAGTTAAATTAAAAAATATTAAAAAATAAAAATAAATGATTGATGAAAAATATTTTCTTTTATTTTTTCCGAACTAGAATTTTTCATTACTTTTTATTTTATTTACTTTTTTTTTA
>JABUQX010124037.1:0-41801 GCA_015478945.1 Trachelipus rathkii | reverse complement strand
CAATGGAACCAATCTTCTACATGAAAATGATGTGATAGAAAAAAAAAACAACAGAATAGAATAAAGGAGCAGATGTAGCGTTTGTGGACTTTGAAAAGCCTTGATAGGATTGATAGAAAGCTATGGTGAGCACTGGACGAACAAGAGGGATTAAGTACCACAAAAAATTAAAAAAGCAATAAAAAAGCAAGTACATACTGCGGTACAAGAAATAAGATAAGGGGAGAAGTAAGAGAGGAAGGATGGTTTGAGGTGAATTCAGGAGTGAGACTGGGCAGTGTGCTCTCGCCCCGCTATTCATATTATACATGGATTACGGACTGAAGAGAATATGTAGACAGGTGGACAATGAGCACACACTACTATACGCAGATGTTGCAGCATTGATAGCAGGCGAGGGGGCGGATCTGCAGGAAATGTTGAACAGATGGGATGACCAAATGGGAGAAATCGGTGAAGCGAAGATGAATAAGGAGAAGACGGAGGTAATGAGAATAGCCAGAGAAAGAACAGAATTTAACATCAATATAGAAGGAAGAGGACTACAGCAAGTGGATAAATCAAATACTTGGTAGTGATGATGGAGGGGAGAGGAGGTAATCATATAGGCGATATATAGGGGAGATAGACGAGAGGATAAAGAAGCTCTCTCAGAACGTAGGAGCATTATACCCAGTACTGAAAGAAACGGCCATACCAAAAGAAGTGAAAATGGTGATATATAAAACAATACTGAGACCATTACACAACACAAATGAGAAGAGTGGAGGTGGCGGAGATGAGGGTGCTGAGATTGATTGAGGGAGTTACCCTGAGAGATAGGCGGAGAAGTGAGGAAATACGGAGAGAGCTGAGAATTGGATCAATAACTAAACATATACAACAGAATCAACTGAGATGGTATGGGCACCTCAAGAGAATGGAAGAGGAAACTGGACCAAGAAAGATGCTGGAATGGACGCCAGTGGGCCGTAGACCTGCGGGCAGACCGAAGAAAAGATGGAAGGACGCGGTGGAAGATGCGATGAACGTCAGAGGAGTGTCTATGGTGGATGTGGAGGAGAGAAGAATGTACGAAGATAGAAACCACTGGAGGAGGTTCTGCAGAGGCAACACCTGACAGGTCAATACAGATCTACCGGAGGGGATGGTGAATAAGGTGAATATATATATATATATATATATATATATATGTGTGTGTATAGTGTAAAGCCCGAAAATATATATATATATATAGTGAAAGAGAAAGAGGTATATATATATATAGTATATATATAGTATATATATATATAGTTATAACATATATATATAGTATATATATATATATATATATATATATATGAGAGCATATATAAGAGTATATATATATATATATATATATATATATATATATATATATATATATATATATATATATATATATATATATATATATATATATATATATATACATGGAGTATAGAGAGAGAGAGAGAGAGAGAGGAGAAAGAGAAAGAGGAGAGAGAGAGAGAGAGAGAGAGATAGGAAAAGATACTGAAGATGAATCTGAACGCAAACTTTAAATGAGAGACATGTGACTCGACTCAACTGTGTAATGATGACTCATGATCTCCCAGCATGAAGTTCATAATAATTTGAGTCAACAGAGTCACATGAGATTAGGGATGCCAAAAAAATCAGCGACTCTACAGCTTCTGTCTACGATGTAATATCATTAATCTCAACGCTAAGGAAGCATTTTGAACCATCTTCAAATGAAAATGATGGTTAAAAAGAATGAAAGATGTAATAAAACTAGAGCTAGAAAAACACTTTGGTTCTGTGGAAATTCATGACATTTATACTATTGCAACTTACTTAGATCCCCTTTATAAAGGCAAGTTTTTTTGTAACACAATATTAGAACAAGTTAAATCGTCACTTTGTGTTGCAGTTGAAAACTTCAATCCGAACAGTCTATTAATTCGCCACCCATTAATACTAAAAAAACGAACAGAACCAATACCTTCTGCAAGTAAATCAATAACAGATTCACTAGAAGAATTTCTACAGTCCAGTAGTGATGAAGAAACACACGCATTACCAAAAGATGTAGTGCAAATGATTGAAAACTATCACCAAGATAAACAAATAGATACAAATGATGATTCTATCAGTTGGTGGAAAGTTAAGCAAAATGTTTACCCAGGCTTAAGTAAACTTGCAAGGAAATACTTGGCCTGTCCTCCAACTAGTGTTCCATGTGAGAGTATTTAGCAATGCTGACTAATATATGATGAAAAGAGAAACAGACTCTCAGCAGAAAAGGCAGAAAAATTGAGTTTCTCAAGCATAACCTTCCTATATTTGAATTTCAGTACTAATGCAAAAATATATAATCCATTGTAAAATCTCTTCATTACAATGGAGGCTGGGAAAGAGTTTGTTGGTGCATTTGAGTTGGATCCCTCGTCCCCAACCCTGGAACAATTTATAATAATAGATTGTGGTTACAAACTCTGAAATATAATTAGTCAAGAGAGAAAGAGAGAAAGAAAGAAAAGAGAGATGAGAGGAGGAGGAGAAAGAGGAGAGAGGAGAGAGGAGAGGAGAAAGAGAGGAAAGAGAGAGAGAGAGAGAGAGAGAGAGGAGAGAGAGAGAGTAATATTCACAGGGACTATATATATATATTAGGGATGTACCTCGATAGTATCGGTATCGGTATCGGTATCGGTAGTATCGGCCATTTTGGGGGTTTTAATGGTATCGGTATCGGTTAAAATGGCTGATACTCAGCTTTGGATACTTTTACTTTTGGGTGAAAAATTATGAGAAACTTTAGATTCAATAATAAATCTAATTCGATATAGATAGCTAGTACTGTTATGTTTTTTTTTCCTCGATTTTCTTTTTATTTTAGCGTTTTTCCAACTTGGTCTTTAGCGTAAAATTTACCTATTTGGACAGTCATTATTATAATTTATACAGATTTATCTACTTTTTTAGTTGATCAATAGTATTTTTTTTTTGTACGCAATTTCGTGAGAGCGTGTGAGTGCGTGAGTGTTTTTAAACTTTCTGGATTATTCATATTTTGGATATTTGCTGTAAATAGGGTTTTATCGTTTTAAAATTTAGGTTTTAGCATACGAATAAATTTTCCTCATTTCTCCTTTGGTTTTTGTCTATTTTTTTTTTTTTGATTGCGTGTGCGTGTGTGTGCGTGTATGATAGCAGATTTGAACAGGCGTGGCTTTCTTTTGACTTTACCAACATCAATGGCTTGCACTCTAACTCTGCATCCATGGAATACTATCTCTCTAACTCTAAACCTAATTTTATGCTCTTGTCTGAGACCCAGATGGCTAAGAATTCATCCTTCAACTCGTTTAATATATCCAACTATAACTTATTTTTTAATTTCCGTTTGAAGGGTGGAGTATGTGCCTATGTAAATATAAACATTCCTATAACACTCTCGAATCTCCTAACTTCGATGTTCTGTGGCTTAAAATCTTTCTTCTTTCTACTACAATATTCTTATGCTTCTGCTACTGTTCTCCTAACAGAACAGATTTTCATGCCTTTTTTTGATTACCTTACTACTTCTCACGAGACTGTTATATCTTTTCATCCAAATACTGAGGTCCTCTATTTAGGGGATTTCAATGTACACAAAACTGAATTGTTGGGTTCCTCTCGTAATGATTTAGTTGGGAGGAAGCCGAATCATTTAGTATTTCCCAACGAGATCTGAAGTAACTGATTAAATAACTCACACACATTCCGGACTGTCCCAACCGACTTTTGAATACACTTTGATTAGTTTCACCACTAGTCCTTTCTCTCTATAAATACACCACCTTCGCTCCTATCGGTAATCTGACCACAACCTTATGTCACTTAATTTTAATACTTTCCAACATCTCCATCCTGCCCTATGCGGTTTTTTCTGGCACTTTGATCGGGCCGATTGGGGGGCATTGCATTGCTTCTACGCTAACTATAATTAAAGTGACTGTTTGGTCTTTAAAGACGCTTCAGATCCTGCCGATAAAGTGGGAACTGTAATTGTTAATGGGATGAGCAGTTTCATTCTTCTGACTAAATCTTTTTTCTCCTCAAAATCCATGGTTCGATCAAAAGCTTGTTCCTGGCCATTCAGGCTGTGAGACAATGCTTTATCGGTGTGGAAAAAAATTTCGTTCCCCTTCCTCTATCACTTTGCCAATTTTCATTCAGCTAGAAATCGTTGCAGGGATACTTCGACGAGCAGCGGACTTTCATTAAATGAAAATGCGCTGACCTCTTGGTTCTCCTCCTACTGACAAATCTCTCTGGCCTCTTACAAAAAAACATCTTTAACAACTTCTGTAAATCATCCTTTTCCTCCTCTTATTCGCTCTGATGATTCTGTTGCTAATACTCCAACTGAAAAGGCCAATCATCTCTTTGGCCCCCTATTTTCCTAATTCAACCCTTGACGATTCTGGTATTCCTCTTCCTCCTCCTTTCTATTCTCTCAGGTGTCCTATGTCTTTACTCTGTCATTTCATTTGATCGGGTGCATGTGCTCCTGAAATCTATGAACGTTAGAAGGCGGGTGGCCTGGATGGCATCTTCTCCGAGTTTTGAGGAAGTGTGCTCCGTGCTGACCCCACCCTCGTTCAACTATATTCTCTATGCCTCAATACTAGCACTTTCCTCAGTGCTGGAAGCGCGCATATGTCCAACCTATTCCGAAAAATGATGCTGCTTCTGATCCTTCTAACTACCGCCCTATAGCTTCCACTTGTATTCTATCTAAGATTTGAAACCCTTCTCAACTCTCACTCTTAGATCATCTGGAATCTCTTTCCTTCTTTCTGGATTACCAGTACGGCTTTCGGTGCTCGAGATCTACTGGCGATATACTTTCCTATTTAACAGATTTATGGTTTTCCGCCCTTAGGAACTACGGGAAGACTTGTGTGGTGGCGCTTGACATATATAAAGCATTTGACTGGCATGGCACGCGTCACCGTTTCCAACCCTCCTTTGGGTTTCCTCCTCTTCTTTGCTTACTTATGTCTAGCTTTCTTTCAAATCGCTCAATGTCGGCTGTTGTTGATGGGGCGACTTCTTTTTCTGTCAATAGTGGTGTTCCTCAGGGTTCTGTCAAAGAAACTGGGAGTTCTGTTTAGAGGGCGAGACTTTTTCCTCTTCTCAGTTACCCCCCCTATACAAGGGTCTCATCCGCCCTGTATGGAGTACTGCTCTCATTCTGTGGGGGGCGGGGGTTCTGGTTTCATCCGGCTTTGGATAGGGTCGGTCAAAGGCCAAAAGGCTTATAAACTGTTCAGCACTTTCCAGTTCACTTGACTCTTTATATTTGCGGCGCGATGGCTTTACCCCTTTTCTATAGATACTGTAGAGGCAAGTGCTCGAGGGAACTATCCACTCGCGTACCACCCACCTTACGACGCCCTCGTAGCACAAGGGGTTGTGTCGGCACATGAGTTTTGTGTTGATATTAGTAACTCCAGACTTGTTCGTTGCGGTGCCTCTTTTCCTGACACCTCTGTTCTGTGGAATTCTTTCCATCTTCTGTGTTTCCCACTCAAATCACTCTCACTTTAAAGCCTGCGTCTGTTCTCATCTGCGTAATTTGCGTTAGATGGATTTTGAGGCGTTCAACTACTCCTTGAATAGGGTTCTGCCCGTGAGCGGTGGTGACAACTGTAAAAATAAATAAATAAAAGGTTCTAATAAGGAATTCTTAAGCTAGCTGAAACCCCACAAGAATGACAACTCTCCGACGGTGAACCACTTCTAGAATGCATTAAAATAGCATAACCGAGGAGAGCTTGCTCACGTGACAAAAAAAAAAAAAAAAAAAAAAAAAAAAAAAAATACAAAAGTGGACGCCTTAACAGCAACCCTGGAAACACCACTGAAAGGAAACGATGGTGGCTTTTCAGCAAATAAACCTACTGGAGATGAGAGGATTTGGATATGTTAGACTTTGATATTCATGGCCGAAATTGCATTGACATCTCATTCACCTTCAAAGGAATCACACCAGGGAACCTTCGTAAAAACTGAAGAGACAGTCATCAAGGAGCAAAGATAATTCAAATTTGCAGTCTGTGAAAGAGGAGATGAGGCTCTACGAAAACATGAGATGCCGCCTAAAGAAGAGAACAACTCACGGTGGCATGAAATGGCCAAGGTTTCCATTATTATCAGTGCCTGACTCATCAGTCGAGAGCGAGCATATTTTTAGTGTAGGTGGGAATGTAAACACCCCAAAAAGGAACAGGCTCTCGCCAGACACTAGTGAAAGCTTAATGTTTTTGCATCACAATTTGTGAATTTTTGAATTTGAGTATTGAATGATATCTATCTTAAAGGAGTATTTTATTATGTCATGTTTGAGTAATAGCGTTTTTTTATTTTAACTTTTCGGCTGATTAATTGAGGTCTCTTCTTTCATTATTTTTATTCTTTATATTGTAGCTAGTTAAAGAATCTCCTTGTAAATTGTAATCATGTTAAAACATAAAAGCTAGTAGCTAAACTTTGTTAATACTTACTGGAAAATGAAATGGAATATTTTTTGAATAAACACAAGCATAAAAAAGTTAATACTATATTTGCAATTATTATTCCTTAAATAAATTATTTTAATTTATAAAATAAATATACTTGGGCACAACTCAAATCATGAAATATAAATGACCAAGCATTGTTTGTAACAGGGAATGGACCTTGAGTTACCTAGTTAGTGCACAAATGTTCATCTATTACTGTGCATTTATTATATTAATTAAAGTATCGGTATCGGCATCGGTATCGGTATCGGCACCAAAAAAATAGAGTATCGGTAATGGTCAGGTCGGCCTCTTTTGTATTTCCAGGTCTTTAATTGAGAGAGTAGTATATATAGAAATATAGCAGTGAGCATTTTGATATATATATATATATATATATATATGAGAGAGTGAGTATATATATATATAGAGAGAGAGAGAGAGAGAGGAGAGCAGTGTGTTCTATATATATCTATTAACATATATTATATATATATATATATATATATATATATATATATATATATTTATTTATTTATTTATTTATTTATTCAAAACACCGTGTCCCACATAGATGCAGGGTGGTGTTGATCGCAAATGTATTTTTAATACTCCTGTGACCGTTCATGGGAAGAGTGAAATAGCAGAAGGGGGTTCCCAGCCCCAAGAGCCATGCGAAGATAATCTTCATACTGACCAACTACGTCGAAGCCTCCAACACTAGACCAGAAATCACTTGAAGTAGCTTCTTTATTTTAAATCCAAATTATGTGCTTTAATTCATTCATATAAAAGAACTGACGGAATAATTTTGCTCTTCCTCACCGTAATTAATTCAGATGTTACTCCATTGTCTATTTTAAATAACTAATTTTCGAAAGAAAAGAACTGGATTAAATATTTTGTTACTTCTCTTCTTGATTTCGTTTAAAATATTAATTTTGCTTTATTATAAAATTTGACTTTAATTTCATATTTTGACTCAATAAAAATTTTAAAATATTTCATGTAGATTTTGATAAATATTATAGCTGCTTCAAAATAATAAATCTGGCCTCAACTCAAGCAGAACATTTCTTTTCCTCAGACAAAAAACCTTTGAGAACTTTCTGATATAGTCCTGTTAAGATTTCAGCCTTCTTCTTACTCTCTACTCTATCTTCCTTTTTTCTTCTTTTAATATATACCATATATATATATATATATATATATATATATATATATATATATATATATATATATATATATATATATATATATATATATATATATATATATATATATATATATATATAAATATATATATATATATATATATATATATATATATATATATGTTTTCCTTTTCTCTTTTTTTTTTTTTTTTATATATATATATATATATATTACATATATATATATATATATGAGTTATAGCATATATATATATATATATATATATATATATATATAATTAGTGTTAATCGTAATTTTTTACTACTCGTGCTCTCTCTCTCTCTCTCTCTCTCTCCTCTTGTCTCTGTCTCTGTCTCTGTCTCTCTGTCTCTGACACTTGAGATATATATATATATATATATATATATATATGAGAGCAAACATATCTACACCAATGCAGATTTATATATATACACACACACACACACACACACACACACACACACACACACACACACACATAGTCACACACACACACACACACACACACACACACACACACACACATGGAGGAGGTATATATATATATATATATATATATATATATATATATATATATATATATATATATATATATATATATATATATATATATATATATATATATATATATATATATATATATATATATAAGAATTGGACTTTCATTTTTCTCGTATTTCTTACTGGGTCAAAGAAACCTGGTTGTTTATAGTATTTCAAAAACTCAATTCTTTAATCTACATACTCGACATAATCTCCCAATTAACTACAACAACTTCTTTGAAAAATACAACTCCAAGTCTTTCTCTATTCTTAAAATTCACTGGTTTACCACTTCTCGCTATTATACTTGGAAGAATCATATTTATTTTTTTTTCAAAACGATCTACTAGGAAGTTTGTTGCTCTTTTATCTCTTTAGGATTTCTCCACACCATCCCAATTGCCTGCTTTTAATTAGGGCGTTGCTCATCATCCTTTACGAAGTATGCATCATATATATTTGGTGTGATTCCACATCTAGTGGTCTCCTTGTGGCTTTCCTTTTTATCAACACTCCTGTTCTCGCTAACCCTTTCCAATCCTTTCTGGATGTCAAACCATTGCATCATTCTTCTCATTCTATCAATATTACGAATATCACTTCTCTTCTGAACATTCAGTCACATACGTCCTCCTTTGAAGAGAACTCTTGCGACAAGACTTTCAGCACAGTTTTATCTTTCTTTGCTCAACTCTCTCAACCAAGACTTAACGGCTATGCTCAATCTTACATGTATTCCCCTGGTAAAGTCTGGTAAACATTTCCCTCTATTTTTTTCCCAACTTCTATTGCGGAAACGGTGGATTCTAAAGAAGCTTTTAGACTTATTACTTCTACTTCTACTACTAATGACTATGTGCAATCGCCTTTTTGTCGTGGAGCTCCTAAAGAAAATATTTTTTATGGAAATTACTGAAAATATATAGATTTACTAAATAATAATAATAATAATAATAATAATAATAATAATAATAATAATAATAATAATAATAGAGACAGAATTTGTTTCTTCTTTCACAGAAAAAAAAGAACCGTTGTAATTCATTCTCGACAGAAACGTATCTGAGGTCCTTCGATTGATTAAGAAGCTACATATTAGAAAATACTTTCATTCATTCAGTTACTATTACTATTACTACCTCTACTCATGATTAAAACCTCATACTTTTGTTAATAATGAAAGGGATCTAGAAAAGAAACCATAAAAGGATATAAAAAAAATATCAAAAGAAAAATTTCAACTGAGGGAATAAAAAATATAAGAATATTTGTGAAATGTATTTTATTCAAAATATAAAGAAAAATTATTTAACTTATAATTATTATTATACAATTTTGGTGAAAGAAAATAACTTAAATAATTCCTTGCCTAACTCATTGTAAAGCAAAAAAAAAAAAAATAAAAAAATAACAACAAACAAAAAAACAATCAAAAAACAAAAGCTATAAAATGTTAAAAAATATTTAAGTAAGCCCGACAAACTTTAGAGCAAGATCTAAACACGCCAAAGCATCTTCGACGCTATCATGACCATTCGAAACGTCGGTTTGAATTTCTCTTCCTAAAATCGAGGTCGTGAGCTGTTTTAGAGATGGTTTCCTTTTGTGGAGTGGCTTGTGAATTTCATGTCCTCCCCAATCTAAAACTGAGGTATCGATCACTCTCTGGTGACGAATCTTCAAAGCAATCAAGTTATTTTCAAGACCGTGTCCAATAATTATATCTTGGCTTTTAACTATTGATAATAATAATTTTCTAACTTCCTCAAAATGTATTGCTGGAACTAGATCTTCTGCAGTTATTCCAGAAAATTGTGTAACGTAATCATATATATTACCAGTTGGCAAAACGGTGCAATTAAGTACAACAACTTTAGAGATGTGAATAAGAGTCACTCTTGCCAACTCTGAACCATCACTAGTGTAAACCATATCTGTGTTTAATACAAAAACTGTTGGTAGTCTCTCTGTTAGGTCTGTTGAAAGAAACCCTAACAAAGGCCCGTTAATTCCAGGTTTAACATTTTTGAAAATATGGTAACTAGATTGGGTGGTTCTCTCTGGTCTAATATTACAGCTATCATTTTCGTTTTGGGAGATCTTGAAAAGACTCCGACATCGTAAACATGTTTGGTTGTTGTCTAATGGAATGTACATAAAATAACTGTTCATAATTTGCTCTATAGATGGATCACTATAGGGGTTTTCTGTAATCTCCTCCATATCAACGGTAGCATTGAATTCTTCACTGTTATTACAGCTGTTAAATAAGGATATGGCTTTCTCCGATTTAAACGGAAAGCCGTAATTGATTCGAAGGTAATATGGAAGACAAAGTGGATAAAGTCCTTTTAAAAATGTCAGTTCAGGATTTTCACTATATCTGTTTTCTTTCGCTAGAACACTCCGTCCTAAAAGAATAAATTTAAAGAATTAGTATTAAAATTGCTTATAATATTAATTAATTAATTGCTTTTAATTATTATTATTATTATTATTTAAATCGGCATCAATTTTTCAATATGAGATATATAGGAAACGTAACTAATAAATAATCATAAATGTTAAATTATATATGTTTTAATAAATGAAACTAATTAAAGAGGGGGGGGGGGGGGGGGGGGGGGGGGGGGGGGGGGGGGGTAAATATTAAAATATATTAAAACTAGAGCTATATTTATATATATAAATACTATACTACTATATATATATATAATTATACTAGTTATGATATATATTATATATATATAAAAGTAAATATTAGATATATATATATTATATATATAAAATACTCTACTTATATATATATATCATAACTATTATCATATATAACTATATATATATATAATATATATCATAATTTAATACTTATTATATATATAATATATATACTATATATATATATTATATATATATATATATTATACTATATATATATATAATATATATATATAGTATATATTAATAGCCACGGCGGTCAGAAGAGTAGGAGAGCGAGTAGAGGGATTTCGCCATGGGCACCGACAACAGGGGTTCGAACGGGAACATATACTAATAAATATATATAATAATAATATATATATAATACCACGTATCTATATAAAATATATTACATATATGATACATATATATATATATATATATACTATATATATATATATATCAGTATACTATATATACTATACTATCATATATACTATCATATATATATATATACTATATATTTAATCAGATTAATATATATAGTATAATATATATATATATAATACTATAATATGTGAATGTGAGCGCGGGCATGAACCTGCAAACCACTTGAGTATTTTATTATGTCTGAAAACAGCTTATAAAAATGCAGTTTAAATTGACCAGCACACACTTTGCGTTCGGTGTGAACTTCAGTTCTTTGCCTTTTATAGAATTTTCTATATCATTATGATATAAAAAATATATTTAATCATTTTAGTCATCAATTATTTTCTAGATACGAATTTCGTTCAAATAAAAATAAAATGACTAATACGTTTCAATCTGTCTTCAAAATTACATCGACCTAAATTACGTTTCTACAAATAACCTTAAAATGGCAAATATGAACTAGAAAGAGCCAGGAGCAATATATTCGACAAAGCTCCATGACACTATACCCAGGAACAAACCACCCAATACAATATCTTAATAGGAAATATTCATGGCTTGTTAGTATATTATAAAGAGAATTAATGTTAATTAACGCGAAAATTCTTTGAGTAAGTACCCTAAAAATAAAGAATATAAGAAACATTTAAGCATGATGAAAGGGCGGACCAAAGCCAAAATAGCTTTTTATGACCAGAGGACAAACTCCTACTTTTAATCAAATAAAATTAAATCATAAATTATAATCTATAATTGAATATTAATCACAGTGTAATATTATTAATTAAGCTATTATTATTATATATGCTAATTGTGTCAATTGATTAATGTATTATAGTTATATATATAAATGAAGTACTTGTGGCTAAAATAACAGAAAGGTTATATATATTATGATATAATATAAAAAAGCCCTCAGAATTTTAAGAATGTTTAAGAATAACAGTGCAGTACCAGTCGAAAAATGGAAGTCCGGTAAAAATGAGACAGTACGCATTCTGCTTATTGCCTTTCCCAGGTTCTCAGATATATTGTATCTGATGCGTTGTGTAGCGAGGAATGATTCATTATTCTTGATATCAATTTTAGTTCCGAGATATAGTTGTTGATTTTAATCTAGAGCGGGCTGTGCTGGAAGAACGATGAAATACAAGAAGAACATGCTGATGAGGGTATTTTGATGTTGTCCGTCCCCATGAAGATTTTATCTATTGTGTATGCATGGGGGAGAAAAGAATCAGTCAATCGTAGGCTATGGTATAAATAAGAGAAACTCTGAGAATATCCGCACTCCACAGGAACTAAATGAAAGACGAATAGGTCTCTTTGCGGTTGCCACTATTGTGATTGCGACCACCCCTCACGCTCTGGCCATTTGAGAGATCTATAATATGAAAAAATCTTCTGTACAAACGCTCTTATAATACTCGTGCTATCAGTTACGCTATGATGGCCTATAGTCGATGACGGCTATTACAGCGACGACGGATGTGATTATTATCAGTCTCATTCATTGTTATCTTTCCTATTCGCTCATAAGCAGCTTTCCAAGGTACTCTCTCAGAACGATCTGGCACATGAATTGTCCTTGAGTTGAGTTTAGTGTTGCAACGAATGTATCCTGTTCAGACAGATGTATTCACGGACAAGGTATAGAGGGAAAGATAGTGTGGACACAGTGGAGTAACGTGTATGGCGTCAATATAGATTAGAATGTATAGGAGTGATACAGCGTGTTGGCTGCGAAACTGAAAGTTTGAGAATGTTGTCGTGTTCCTGTGGCCTTAAAGGTCATGCATTTTGGTCTGTGATATGTAGAATGGAAGGCGAAAGGTTCTCTCCGAGATTGCCGGAATTTGTATACTAGTTGACATATAATGTTGTGGCAAAAAAAAGAATTCTGATAGTTGGACTGTGCATATTCCTTAATCATAACACGGGAGCACAGTTCCTAATGTGGTGTAGGGTCTCGCGCTCTCGCCCTTCCCGCGCTTAGAATTCCTTGATGTAGTTTCTGGATATTTTCAGATATCAGTCAGCGTAGCCGTAACGTCACCTCATGGAACTTTACAAGGAGGTTAATAAAAAATAAATCATATATAAAGGCTGTCTTTCAACTTGGCGCATAGTTATTTAGTGCGATCTCATTATTCTGGGGATTTCACAAGATTTCCACAGTTCATCTCGTCAACTACCAGCTTTTGAAATTTTTTTTGTATGGACGAGAATAAAGGCTGCTATAGGCGCACACGCGACGGCAACCTCTCTATCGGATGGAGAGCTGTCGCAGTCAAGAAAAAAATTTGGCCTCTCACCATTAATGGGGGATAAAAATTAACGAACTTGGTCTATATTTTTCTAGTTGAACGCTAGAATCTGGTTACTCTTCCCGCACTATTTGCAGCTGGGAGTGAGTTGAGAGTCATGCCAATCACTTTTCAAAATTCACAACGTACTTTAACGTTCACTCATTCTATGCTGTTAATTTTGTAAGTTCTCTGAGTAGTCAATAAATGATCGGTATGCTTGCTTATATTTTTTCCAGCTTTTTAATTTTTTCATGGTGTCACTACGGGTGAAGTAATAAGCTAAAATTCTTTCTAACTTTCACTCCCTTATCAAAATAACGATCGCCAAATTGAACGCTCGCTCTACCCCCAGAAATTTTTCGAGCCATCTAGCATGCCTCTCACTACTCACTACAAAGTTGCATTGACGCCAAGTTAAGATTTCACTATTCCTTTTTTCTTACTTCTCTCCGATACTGTTTTTACTTAATATTCGTGATCAATATACGGTACTCATGAACGTCTTCACTTCTGGACCATTTGTGATTGATGTTATCATTATTCTTGCACTAAGCCCTCATACCATCCTTAATTGCATCTGGTGTAATAGATGACGTCGAGTAAGGCACAGACTGCCATCATACACTAGACTCTTTATAACATAGGCTGTAAATTCTCAGTATACTACAATTCCCGACAAATTACCCGATCGTTGCAGTTATTGCTTCGTAATGCCAGACATGGGTTTCCACCAGAGATCTATAAGTGAAATTATTGCTCGAATACACACCAATGTTTTGCCGATTAGATTAAATGTCAGGCTTTATTTAACTTGTTTCACAAAGAGCTATTAACTGTTAAATATATTTGTATTCAAAAAATTTTCCTCTCCATGGGCTACGGTCGTCCTCTGATCACACTCTGCACCTGAGGTCTTAAACAATGGTTCTTGCTATGTGCGGAGAAGGTCTTATATTTTAAGATGGATTGACATAATGACCACAAAACTCTCTTTGTAGACGCTCTAAAGGCCTAAATAACCACTGTTCCCTATAGGATCGCTACGCACAGTGTTCTTTCTCATTTGAATTTATTTTTTAGGGTCATAACACCCGACTGTATTGATTTATAGCCAATATCCGCTTAAAGGAAATCTCCTCTTGGCGATTCTCCTGATATTGTGCTCTTAAGTACCTTGTAACGTGTCATGGAGTTTAAGTTGGATTGTTAAAAAATCAAAATTAAGCACATTGTCATAGAGATTATATATCCTTACTAATTTTGTGATTAGAATAGTGCGTATGTACATTTTTACAGATATCATATTCAACGATATCGTCTAACCTTATTTATGTTTCACCGCTCTGCACATGCATGTTGGAATATCCTTACAATTCCATAATGATTCAACAGGTCGCCAACTACCATTTATCGGGACGGGCTTCAGCACTAGTCATCAAATCGGATTAACACGAATACAATGAAACCACGATACCCAATCACATATACTCCTCTATAGATGTCCTGTTAGTTTTGTTCTGGTGTTATGAGTTTTCAATTCGTCCCTCCCTTCATGTGTTAACTTTATAATCTATCATCTTTAAAGTGCTAAGTGATCCTTAAAGGGTTCTCTCAAACTTTACTCCAACTTGCACTACTTTCAAACTGTTATTTTTCCCCGTTTTACACGTTAGCTCGTTATCTCTATCTCTCTTCATATATATATATATATTATATTAATATATATATATATATTATAATATTAAATAAATTTAATATATTAATATAATATATTATATTTAATATAATTAATACTATATATATATATTTAATATATATAGTTAATAATATTATAAATATATACTATATATATTTTAATATAATATATATATAATAACTATTATTAAAATAATGTATAATTATTATAATTGATGGGTATGTATCTATATATGCAAATTTAGTTTTAGATAGATGGGGTCAAAAATAAATTGCATATTGGATGTTTATTAAATGAAGTTTTATTTAAAGCGATAAGTTAGAATATAATATGGGGAATTGTAAATGAGTTAGATATCTATTTAGTAAGAAAGTATATATATAAAATTTCATGATTTCACGCAATAAAAAATTATATTCAATATGATAATAAAACGATATAAAAAAAAAAAAACTCTTTATATAAAAAAATGTGAATGAAAGATTAGAAGTCTACGTAATAATAAGAATACTAAATAATAAGTTTGGAATTATTAATAATTAATATAATATACTTAATTAATTTATAATTAATCATAACCACATTGATAAATGATTAATATTGATAAATAATTGATAAAACATTTATAAATAATAATAATAATAATATAATAATAATATAATAAATATTATATTTATTAATATATATAATAATAAGATTGTTTTTTTTATATTTAAAATTAGATATAATTATTTATGAATAATAATAATTTAGTCACTCTTCATAGTAGTTCTCCCCATTCTAAATTATATATTTAATATTCACGATTCCTGAGTGCTATTATAAGGTAGTAGTTTGACAACTATTGCGGGAATTTGGACCCCACATTTTATCCGCCATCCATACAAAGGATATATATTAATAAACTTTTTTAATTTTCTAGTACAAAATATTTTGCAGAGAAGATGTTACCAGCCCAAATACAACCATCTTTTTTCTTTTTTTACCCCTAACATCATTTTCAGGTGTTTTTCTGTCTGTAGTCATTGTTTCGGGCGATTTTCATTTTTTTCAGATCCTATATTCTTTGTTATATTTTACGTTATTACAACTTTCTACAATCCATTTTTCTAAATGACAGTCAAACTTGGAAAATACATAGGATGGGTCTATTACGCGCGAAAAATTGCACATATTATAGTTTTGTTGTATTTGGAATAATTAAGCTCGAATTCACAACCTTACGTTTTTTACTACATATATTGATTTTTTATTTTCTGGCACAATTTTCCAAAAAAATCACAAACCAACATTTGCATTTTAGTGTCTAACACAGTTATTAGACCCATCTATGGTATATATTTAAAAGTTTTGAAAAGTCTTTCACACAAAACTAAACTGTGGTAGCAATTGATATAGAAAAAGGTCAAAAGATAGGTTCTAGCAAAAAAATGAAACGGTGAAACGACATGAACCATACAGACAACAGAAGAGAACAACTTAAATGCACCTGTTCTAGAGTGTAAAAAAGTCAACGCTCTGGTCTTGCATTATTTTTCCCATTCCCCAATGAAATTGTTCGTGAAAAAAGTCACCCTTAATCAGTCAGGTATTCAATGTCGATTTTAATTGGTTGCCGGTGCTTAGACATAGCGAGCGAACTCACGAAAAACAATCAACTATTCTGAATCATTTTCCATTATATTCAAACAAATATCTCCTATATCAAATACAGCTCTACATAGAGTAAATGATAGATTAGTCTAGCCTCTACACAAGATGAGTTCCTCTCTTTCTTTTTGGCAAAATAACATTATCAGTTAGTGCTACTAGTCGACTGAAGTCTGCAAAATATATTTAACTGAAATGTTTACAAGCCTAAGTATATAGATAAGGCGGAGGCCGGATTAGGATAGAGAGGCTATAGTGAGAGAAGTAGGCCTGTAGGTATATTAGGTGTACAAGTTTGCATATTTTTTGACTTTTTCGCCGTATGAGAACAGTATTTCTTCGAAGTATTTAATATAATGTAATTTATAATTATTTATAGTATTATATTATATAAAGTATTATGCTCATATACCATCCTTATGTAACTAGTATTAATAATATACATTTCATCAACAGAGGACGCTATAACTTACCTCTTATATCAATTATACACTAAACCTAAATAACTATAATTCATTAATTACTATATTTATTTAACTAACGTATATTAAACTTATATCCAATAAATCATCATTCGTTTAATTTTTATTACCGCATATGCTCTGTTCCTATGCTCAAAATATATCATATAAATAATACACTCTATTCCTATCGTTGCCTCAAATACATCATCTTTCATAGGTATCACTATAATATCATACTTTAAATCAGCCAAAAGCACAAACGCATATTCTGAAATCCTATTTCATTTTTCAGACTCGGAGAGCTCAAAAATGCATTGAAATTCGCAGGGTGAGAGCGGCACTTGCCCCTACTTGCCCTCTCCCCCTCCGGTCGCGTCTCTCAACTGGTTATGCTGCTACAATTGAATTGATTCAGCAGGTATACACATAACACTTCTTTAGTGAGAAGAGAAGACAGCTAAGTGTGACCTGTGTCACTTTAGCCAAGACGGCTCATTTGAAATAACTCTTCTACTCTTCTTGCTGACTGAACAAAGTTGTATAAAGCCGACTACTGTGCCGATGTAAATAATGAATGGATTATACAAATGTGGGATGATAGTAATAAGATTGATAATCTCGAAGTGAGGGGATTCTAAGTAAGGAAATTGAGCTGAACATCAGGTAGGCGTGCCGTAAGAGGCTCAAGCGACTTGCATTCTGTTTGAGTGACTTGTTTGGTTACTAGAGCCTGGATAGGTTATAGATCTGTTTGTGTGAATTCTAATGGTTAATATGATTAATAGTTCCGAAAAAGTGACAAGATATATCTAAGGGAATCGAAGAATAATCTTTGACTTTCGCGAATATTCTCGAATGATATTAAACGTGAACGAAAGATTTCAGGAATGTGAATTTTAGAATGTTGATTAGCGTTTGGGTCACCGCTAAATATTGACTGAGATAGGGAGATCACAAAATAAAAATGCCGGATTCAATGGTAAACAGGAGGTTATATTTTTCGTATGCTCATCAGCGGAATATAAATTGAGAATGGAGGGAGGTTGATTGTATTAGTCTTAGTGTAGGAACGTGCTCATAATTATGTGAGAATATAAGTATAAAATACTTGGATTATACAACCAAAGTGGCTTATTTAATAGATATTACTGGTTTACAGTTACTGCATTAGAGCTACGAGCTATTATATCCCCGTATTAAAATGTATATCATATTGATTTTCTAATGTGTGACAATGGAAGATTTCTGAAATTATTCACACACATTTCAACATCCTGACTTTATAGAAAGATCACGGTGTGTGTTGCTGTGCGATTATTCCGTATGGAGAGTGGTTATGGAGTTGTTAATAATCATATCCTGTATATCCATATTCATATGATAACGTTGTTATGTGTTGTCATATTAAGTTTATGGTCTATTGTGGATTGGAGAGGCATAACACCTAAATTAGATACACATTACAAAATTGAAATTAATCCTATTATTTATTCAGTAATTAAAAAATTACAATATTGTAACATGCCATTTTATTATAATATTCGTTGTTTAGGTTCCATTAATATCTAAAGAAAATTGTGAGATGAGAAAACATGCCCTCTAAAAAAATTATACGGAATATTGAACGATCACTACATCTACCGAGCACAAAAACAACGGGCGTCGCAAGGACTAAGACATCATTGTCTTCCAATTTGTCTCATCGACGCCCTTTGCACCACCTAATAACAGATCTTTCTTTCAGTTCTAGCTAGAACTGTCAAACCCATCTTTGCATATCGAACATCGCTGAAAAATATGGAAAAGATGCCCCAAAACATATGCCTATGAGCCCTTAGATTTCGTAGTACGCTGTATACAAACAGAGGTTGTGAGTAACGGGAGTCGCTAACGTCGTCGGGAGTTCAGTGAGCTATAGATTTATTGACCAAAAAAGTAGAAAATATGTGAGTTCAGAATGGCGTCGGGATAATGCTTAAAGATAAGGAAAGAGTAGATTGAAAAGTTTTTAAAGGATGTCGAGCCATCGTGAGTCGGGTTGTGAGTCGGGTTAAACTTATACAAGATTAGCTTTAAGAGTGTGAGTCGACGGAATAGTAAATTTAATTTATAACTGAATCCGTGAAAAAGTTGTATAGAATTGAAAACTTACATGTGATGATACTCATAATCAATCTATTATTACTAAAATTCAACTGACTTGGAGTGTAACTCCGCAAATAAGAGCGACAGTAAAGTATAGAGTCAAAATATAGAAGGTAGTTGGAATTGTCACATAAAGCCAAATGAAAAGTGCGCGTGTTTCTGCAAACAAATAAGTGAAAAGATTATGGAATATTATAAGGGAAGAAAAGGAAACTAAAGATTAGCATAGTACGGCTGTGTAATATATATAAAACCTGTCAGGATACCTGAATTGCCCCTATGTTTCATAGAGGATTTGGAGTATATTCTTAATAAAATATCAGGACTCTTCAACCTTTGTATAACCATATTAGTTCTTAAAGGATCTATCTAGATAAGAAATAAGGGAAGAAATTCACAGTAGAACTACTGAATGTGAAGATAGAAAGTGTATTCATCTGTACTTAGAACAGCAATTGAAGTAAGAATTGAGTACATGAAATATAGCGAGACTAGCTGCCATCCTGTTTAATATAATATATGATCACTAAGTTCATGGATCAGGATGTAGATACTTATTTACATTAGAAGAATGTTCAAATCACAACAATAGCTAAATGTTCGTAGGCCGCTTGAGCAGCCATGAGACGCAATTGTATAATACAAACGGTGTGCAAGAAAATCTGCAAATAAATGAACATGAAGAATATTACTTGTGCATATTAGGTGATATGGTTGTAAGTTGTGAGAATATAACTGTTATCCAGCATGATAATAGCCCCATAACTATTGACTACCTTCTAACTAATCTATTTGTGTCAGAGATAAGTTATCAAGAGAGTGCAAGAAGTCTTAGCGAAGAAGGGTAGGAGCGGGTTGAAAGTGAAAAAATATATAGTCAATACTTCGTTTCGGCTATCAATCTACCTATGAATCGAGCAACGTATATGCCATAACTAATATGAATCAAATGAGTTCTTGCACGCAGCTCAAAAGATTGTATTGAAATATAAAGGTGATAATGGATGATTTCAAAAATGAGGAAGGGCCTGAAACTTAAGATTTGTAGAGCGAAGTCAAAGGTCCGCATTCTGAAAAGTATTCGCAAATATAATACAAGCTGAGTGACAATCTGACTTGGTCATAACTCAGAAAGCCTGTTACCTCCTCTAAATGCTGCAGGATATTAGTCATACTTGAACGGTATCATATTTTTCAGCCATATTGCCGTGATGTAATTTGGAGAAAGAAGATCAGACCTAGCAGCAGTAATAAGACCACTTATATATGATCTAAAGGAGATAACTCTAGGGCAGAAATCCAAGTATTGTATTTTTGAAGTGAAACTCTTTATATGACATATATTCGACTGGAGAATGATGTATTATTATTGAATGCATTGTAGGTACTAGATGGTTATAGGAGTTATCGTGATTCAATAAATTGATTTTCTCGACATCCAGTACTCGTATCCTAGAGACTTCGAATCTCTTCAAATATAATTTACAGGACTCCGCTTACCTAACTCTACTTTTTGAGAATTAACCAACATTACCGACTCTACACTCTGAAAAATTTTAGAACTGTCAACTTCACATTCACTACTAGAAAGTCGAAAAATTACACCTTATTCCATATTTCATAGGTAGACTAAAAAAAGTAAAAGTAAAATTGAACTATTTTTGACATACATTTAATTTATAATCATTAACCTTAGACAGATGTCAACACGGCTCAATGCAAACCCATGTTAATATAATTGTGCTTATAGATTGTAGTATATAGATGGAGTGATTTCATATCATTTTTAAGGTATGTCGCACTAGCCCCCCCAAATAAAAAATAGTTACCAATGTTCCACCTGTCATTTCACTATAAATTATATTATGATAATCTAAATATAAATATTGGTTTTCATCATAATTATAATAATTATATATTTATTATTATGATATAATTATAAGTAACACAGATTAATATTAATTTTACTAA
Organism: Trachelipus rathkii; assembly: GCA_015478945.1. Classification (NCBI taxonomy): domain Eukaryota; kingdom Metazoa; phylum Arthropoda; class Malacostraca; order Isopoda; family Trachelipodidae; genus Trachelipus; species Trachelipus rathkii. Next base: position 20,140 of record JABUQX010124037.1, on the reverse strand, counting down.
AATATCTATCAATATTATTATATCATATATTAATTATATTAGATTAATGGATTAAAATAATTCATTTATTATATATAATATATTTAATATTTGAATATATTATTATAATATATTAACATATTACAGAATTTGTATTTACATATTAAATTATAATTATAATATACTTAGTTTATAAATCTGATTTTTTAAAAATATTATAAATATAATATAATATTCATATATTTAATATATATACATTATATATTAATTATAAAAATAAATACTCGTATCTTCTGATACATGCTTGTCATGGAAGCACCCTTGATTATTTGAAGATCGACCATTTCAAAATTCGCAGGTAGAAATTTAATCGAAGTGTGAAGATATTTTGATCAGTTTTAGGAAAGTGGATTTTAATTAAACAGATTTTAATATTTTTGAAGCATAACTAATATTAAAGTATTTTATTTTTAATATTTATTAATCTAATACTCTCTAGACTCCCTTGATACCACTTATTTTCTGCGATGGTACAGGTAAGTAGCCGTAATTCACACTTCTTCTATCAGTATTATCAAATCAATTGCAATAGCTGTACTGCTTCGAGATGAATTGACCTTCTCTCATATCCGTCCTAACCACTGCTTGCCCCATAGTATACACTTAAGAAGGTGCCAAATTACTCTCAACATGAAATTACGTTGTGTTAGTAAATATTGGACACTCAAGGATCACTTATTGTGTTGCATCCTATCTTTATCAGCGCCCAATCTGTTTTGTGGAAATACTTGCCTATAATTCATAAATAATATTTCCCTGCACATTCACTTCCTTAATATTTAAGTAACCCTATGAGAATTTGTGATTCAAGTAACACTGGAGCGTGTGAGAATCTTTTATTTTATATTTTACTTCTTAGGTACAATTTTTTTTTATTGAATTTTTTTTATATATTTTATTTTATAATATTTTTTATTTTTTTTTATTCTCTTGATTATCATATTATGCTGTCTCTTGTTGAACATGTGAAATTCTAGCTTTGAGTATTTGTTGAGATATATTAATTTAAAAAAAATAGAAAAAAACACGTTAAAAGTAAACTACTAACTATCCATGTAATGAATTTCAATGAGTTGCAAAAAACATGTATTTCAACTAGATTTTTTTTTTTTGTCCACCTCATTTAAATAGTGACAGATTACACTCTAATAAATATTGCACAATTCATAATATTAAAGATTGAGAACAGAGACTCATCTCATCGGAGCTGAGATCATATAGTAATGGCAATAAATTTTATTATGCGTATATCTATCAGATATATATAATAACTGATTTTAAGTTTGTCGATTGATATCAGATTATTTATTTCTGTTGGCCTCGGAAATTTTTTTATGTCTTCTTAGCTGATTAGGTAATCAGATATAATATCTCAATTTATATTTTACTCTACAATCCCTCACAACTATCCACACTATATTAACCTCTACATGATATAAAAACTAAATCTCTAATCCATTAAAATGTCCACGCGGTAAATTAAACAACTAACTACTAAACAAAGGGTGTTTATACCATAGACGGTCCTAACTATCCTGATACACCATCTGAAATATATATAGGATTACACCTCTATCTTTTCCCATATATTCAGTTCTCGCTCCGTCCAATAATATATATAATCATAAAATAATCATAAAAGCTGAAAAATATAATCGAAAAATAATTGAGTGAGTGTTATTTTAGATTTTTCTTGCTTGTCGGAACAAAAAGAATAAGGGAGAGGGAGGATGGAGAGAGATCGATACTTAAATGTGATACAAATATATAAACGAATTTCACTCATAGATATTAACAATTATAATAATTTCTATCTGGAGTAGTGATCATAACTTTATCATTACAATTAAGAAATTAGACTAATTTAGGATTAAGACTATAATATATTATTTAATATATGGTCAGTCTATCGGTATTTACAGCTCTGTAATCACTGATTTACGTGTTTGATTCTTATGGTAGATGTGTTCAGTGTCAGTTGGTTTTACAAGTTTAAAACATACCAGAGTAACCGACGTAGTTTAAATCATTCTAGTACTTTGGACGATATTACGTTTTTTTGCTATTAATATGGTAATTTAACTTAAAGTATATAATTACACGATTTTTAATAATGAGCTACATATATTTAACTAAATTTAGCTATTTGGGGTACATTCACTATAAGCTTATTTTACTGGATAAAAGTACATGTATTGGCATTCACGTTTACTGAAACTTCTATTATATATAAATTATCAATAGGTTACTACTATAAATATAATTATTAATAGATTTTGTTAAGATCCAGACTTCCAGAGTATTCCAAGAATCAGTTGTCTACCATTAGTAATCGAAAAATTTAGGGAAATCAGATACATAAATAATATTATTTATATTTTGTACTAAAATCAGAAATACATGTGTTAGAAATGATGCCTTAGCATTAATTTTAATACTAATCAAGACTATATTATTCTTTTTTTATAAATACGAAAAAAATAGGATGAATATTTTTATGTTTTAGTATTAATTTTCATAGTAGGAAAACCATCGATACTTTTTATATTTATATTATATAATTATTATCACCATTCAGTCCACTACTAAGAAAGTTTAATGAACGACAAAGCAACCCAGTTTACTCGATTAACGATCTACCCCTCGAAGTTAAATCTCACACTCAGCCCTTCTAGCATACATATTCAGTCTATTACCATAATTCGACTCCTAATTTTCTATATAAGTTTCGAGTTAAGGAAACTTATATGAAGTTGGTTAAGTAACCTTTAATAGTGAAAGATCCTTATTGCCATTATTCTACCACTTTTTCATTCTAGTTATGACGATACACTTTGCTTCAACTTTATGTTCCTACTGGTCTACCTACTTCTTTTACCTACTGACTTCTCTCTTCTCTCTCTCTTCTATCTCCTTTTATTATACCTCATTCCTCTTATCTACTACTTTACTACTACTATCTCTCCCTTACTCCTCTAGTAAGTAATTATATTAAATACAGGTCAATACTATATAATGATAATCATCTATAATGTATGAACTATATATATACGTGATAGAAAATCTAAATATTAAAAATATATATCTATAATTTATATTATATTACTTGTCTAAATCATTTATACATTATATACATTATATTACTATAATATTACTATATTATATATTGTACGTGTATATATATATTAATAATATATATAATATATTGATATATAATATTAAAAAATATATAGATTACCAATATATAATAATAAATAAAATATTAATTCCAGATATCTCATATCGTCTAATTTTGTCATTCTAATCTCAGGTGAATCAAAAATATCATATTTAAATAGTAATAAATATATAATTCTAAAAAAATATTAAAAATACAAATTTAAAATAAGTAAAATAAATTACATATCCAATTACGTCTTCCATATAGTAAGTGTGCGTGGCTATCGAACTATGTTCCACAAATTTTATACGCAAACTATTTCTCGAAATGTAGTAGAAGCAAATATAATTGCCAAATAAGAAAGAGATATAGCTGAGGAAAATCAATTCTCAATGGTGGACCACAGCACACATAAAATGGGCTTGCAGATCAGTGATCAAAAAATGCATAAAAGAGTGCAATCCATTGAAGAAAAAATAACTGTTAGAAGTTCGAGGTAGCAAAGTACTGCAGCAGAATACCAGCTATATTATAGAACGTCAATCATAAACGCACCTACAGAATAGGTGCTTCTCTCAGATACACTCTCTCTCGAGAGAGATGCGTGACCAGCTTAGATCTCCATTCTATTCATTTCCATAGGAGCTCATTCTATTTCAAATCAAGAAGAAAAACTCATGCCAAATTGCAGTGAGAATGGAATTATATGGCATATTGACCAACTCGAGACTATGCAATCCTGCACAATCAACCTATTTTAGAAGATTACTCTCAAGAAGGCGCTCCGTGGTCTATCAGTGACGACGTAAGAGAATTGTTTGAGGCTGTTGAAAATCCCGTCTATACAAAAGTACACTAAGAACAGCGTACTAGAAGAATACCTGAGAACATATTTAATGAAAACTATCTTTTACTGAAATAGGATGAGCAATTTAAGCAACTATTTTTGATAAAGCAGCAGCACCTTACTGCAATTTGTAGTAAAACTATAAGAATATGACTCAGACCACCCTATTAATCTCAGCCATCTGAAATCTCCAAACATCATAATTAGAAGTAATAGTTTATATATTTATAGTAGTTTTAAATGTTGGTAGTGAATGTGTATATAATATTAAATTAGTAACATCTATGAGTTGTTCTCAAATTAACTAAACAGCTAAATTAAGTACATAAAAACATAAATATAAAAAGTCTCCATATATAATTAATATTATTTATTCTATATTAACTCGTCATGTGATGATTAATTTTCAATGAGAATTATTATGGATATAGATCTATGTATAACATTTTATGTTTACTTTCTTTAATAATTTACAGTAATTATTATTATTGTTAACTTTATTATTATATATTATATTAGTAGGTCTTATATATTTATTGTAATCTCTTAGGTAACTTCGGATAAGATATCTCCATGTGTTATAATATAAATTACACATCATTCAGTATACCTGTGTTATGTTCCAAAACACAGGTGCAGAAGTGATTTTGTGTACAACTCTCTTTTTCAATAGGACAGCTTTGGATGAGAGATATCATCACTATAATAGCTAAGTTCAAAGCATTGTGTGCTGTGTATATGGATACGTACATCCTATTGTACATTAATGTAAAATAAAAGAAATAAAAATAAACCTAATACTATATAAACCAATAAACTGCTAAAATATTTGCTATAAAACATACTTTATTTTTTCTCCCTCCCCGGCCCCCACCACTCACTAGTCATATATACGAAACTAATAGTGAAATTAAGTGAATAACAACTGTCTATCTATTATATGTGAGATTGTAATATTATTACCACTACGCTCTCCGCTTTTATGCTGATTCATCTTGATTTATTGATTTTTATTCAAAGAATTTTCTTAAAAGAATTTTAGTTCTTGCTTTATGTTTTTATTCCACCCATATTTGTGATATTAACATTTTACTTCTTTTATGTGAACAAATGATAATTGAATTAATAAATAGTAAAATTATAAATTAAGTAAAAAAATAAAAAAATCCAAAAAAAATAAAAAAATCCGAGCATAGAGATGAATCGAACAAATAAGAAATGTATCGACAGATTCTATGAGTAGGTAATTAGAGTACAGATGGACTTTTCATAATGATCCTTCAGTGAAAAATTAGCATCGGTTACGCCTTTAAGATAATTTATCAATTTTTCAGGCAATCTCTCTCGTATGGCTCTCTGTCTTGAAATTGACTAGATATCTTATTGTCTCGATAACTAACACGGGAATAATTAACATAGATGCCAAAGGGTCGCATCTATACTCAAAAAATCACTGCTAGTGCGAATTAATTACAAGCATATATGTAGAGGTAGATAAAATACAGCAGTGGCTTACATTCATTAATATTTTTCTAATTATAATTAAAAAAGATAATATTTCTATAATAATATATAGCGAGCTATTAATATGCCAGTAGAGATTATACCAAAGCATTAGTGTGACTCGTTTATATATCGCGGGAGTAGAGTGTTAAGTATCATGAATAGCTAAAATTATATGCACAGAATCTATTTGTTGCTCGATATGAAAAAACAAGTAAAAGTAAAATTACAGAACAACAGAACATATTATGCGTTGCGAAGAAAGGAGAACAAGAAAGTTTAGATTTGTACCAACATAGTAGTCATATAATATAATTTAGATGCAAAAGTCAGTTAATAAATTGAATCAAATAATTACGATAGCAGTCCAAATTTTCAGTATTGCGCATAATTTCTAGTAAAAAAATGTAAAAATATAAAATGTAAAATTTAACAAAACTGAAATGATGAAATAATAATATTCGTAGAGTTCATATAATATTAGTTAGAATCTTTTATACAAACCAAAAGTTAAGGAGTAAGGCTATGTTAATAATCCTTCTATAGACAATGGAGAACTCCTGATAAATTTAATTGGAAAAAGATCCAACTAAATTTAAAAGATGTTTTGTAAATTCTTCTTTAAAGAACTCCAATATACTTACATTCTGTGTGAAAATGAAATGAACAAACTTTCCTATTATAATAGTAACGAGAAGTTAAAAGCAGATGATAAAGATACCATTTTATCCTTGGATTGAAAAATATTAATTATAAAAAGGACAAGTAGAAAAACCTCGAGAAACAGAATCATGGATGAACAAGTTATTGCTATACCTACGTAAAAAAGCGTAAGATGACTGAAGTAGACAAATACGCACTGAGACAGATTGAGTGAAGAACTTAATGACAGATATTTTATCTTTGTATTTAACTTAATCAAATTAATGCAATATGAGGTAAAATATTACCCTCATTGAAATGAATTGAATGTTACTGGCATATTATAGATCTAGATTAAAAAAGAACTTCCCTTGACCAAGCAGCAGGGAAATAAGGTGGAGTCAGACTAAAAAGCTTGATATATATGTATGACAAGTAAAAGAAGAAGGATAAGCTTAATGGTTAACATGGATTTAAAAGTTCTGTTGAAAAAGAAGCAAAGGAGAAAATAATGAATACACTCGTCATAAAATGTATTTGTGGAAGCTCCTATCGTATGCTCTCTGCTCTACACACAAAACAAGACAATATTACGAAGATGAAAAAAAGCTAATATGATAACTTTACAAAGAGAGGAATATAAGAATGAACCTAGACCAGCTCAATCATAATATAAATCACCAATTATAAATATCAATTAAAGTAATAATAAATGGGACCTAAATAGTTCTATGACATCAACAATAGAATGTTCCCTGATTTAAACCTATAGCTCAAAAAAGTATAATATATTGTACAATTAATATAAAATCACAGTTATTCGCAATATTTGTAAAAAGACATCTAGTATAAATTAAATGGAGTAAATAATATCTAGAATAAAAACAAAGCTCAAGATGAATAAGGATCAGTGAGGTGTCGATTAAGACAATAAATTAGGCGTTTAAGTTGCTCTCGATTCATCCATAGTGTAATAGTAATTGTAAAAGACCGATAAATGATGAAAAAAATGTAATAAGCAACAAAATTTAAACATTTCTGCATAGAGGAAAAGGAGAGTTAGTCGCGATGATGCTGCAGAGAGAGTAGTTGATCTAGAATAATACTCACTAGCAGCAGCTCACTGATGCCGTAATTTTAGGAAGGATAAATAAGTAGAGATAAGTAGAGTCATGGGATCTAAATTATAGAGTATAGTCTATAATTGCTTAATCTATATATGTAAATTCTAATACTTTCTCTTTATTATAGTAGAGTATTATATTTGCGTAGTGTATGTGATTAGTGCGTGTCTGGTTGTATTTATGATTTAAATTTAGCTGCGGGAACTTAGGATTTGAGAGTGCTCGATGTGAGTGAAAGCTGTCTATAGTATATATGATATTATACTACCAATTTGGGACAACATAGTATAAGAGGAGTACAATTATATTGTTAAAATAGTCTGATATGAAATCTATGATTGAAGAGGAAAACTCGTGAAACCATCATCAACATTCATTGTGAGGGCGTACTGCGAGAGAGAGATGAGGTGCGCGCGTAGAGATGATAGCGAGTATAGTGGCATGCTCGGTGGCGAAATAGTTAATAGAGTGATGAGATACCTTGGAATAGTGACCTTCATATTTATTATAGAGATCAGGATAGACGTCTCTATGTATCTGTCTAGTGATGTATGCTGATGTTGTCGCGTGATAAGGTCACATCAGTATACTCAGACGTCGTGGCCGTTCTCCAGCTTTAGGTAGTTGATAGTCTACTCGTGATGGTTGAGAATAGTGACATTAACAAGGATGTATATCTCGGCAGCCAGAGCTGGTATGCCGTGCGCTGTCGATGATGTAGAGAGTGGTAGTGAATGGCCACAGAGAGTCTACAAGAAACAAGTTGATAACACTCTTGAAAAACAAAGCTAATAAAGAGTCATAAGTATTATATCTTGATGTTGAGAGTCGTGATAGTGCAAAGAGTACTATAGTGTATTGGAGAAAAAACAGCAGAATCATCGGCCTCATGTGTTTTCCAACAGAACATTCATTCCTTAGTACGTAAAAACATCTCTCTCAAGATATGATTTTACCTTCTGTACATGAAAGAGTGCGAGCGATTATCCCTGAATATATAACAAAACATGCAAGCGGAGTAGCGATGATCTGCGTGTCCATTAATACAAAGTACCAACCTTGTAGAAAGACAAGTATACTTTTTTGATTCTCAGGTATTAGTGTATCCATAAACTGAGAAACTGTTTAGCATGAGTGTGTGTGTGATAGAGAAGATGAGTAAAACATTAAAATTACATATAATCAATCGACAGATTCTAAATATTATAAAACACCTTAGACTGTTGAAGTCAGTCCACAAGAGAGGAGAAGAAGAGTAGAAGTAGATATATTAGAGATCAGTCTATGCTACATCTGATCGAATGGGTAATTCTGCTTACAATAATGGTGTTCTTCACAAGCTCAAGATCTTAATATTTCTAAACTAAGACTCCATGTTAAGTAGTTCGAGGAAAGCTAGATGTATTGATGTGTAGAGTGATAGAAGAGAGCTGTCTATCAAATAGAAGGGGGGGTAACTGGTAAAGTAAGAAGAATATATCGCGCTCGTGTGTAGTGTGTATTTATATTGTTATATGGTATGTCCAATCGTTGTGTGTTGTGCGTGTGGTAGTGTGTTGTGTAAGCGAGCGTCGCGTGTTAGGTAGCAAATTACCTGGTAGTGAATAGAGCGAAGACTGTACGAGGATGGTGAGTGAGATGCTGGATTACCAAGATCATAATGTATGCGCGTCTAGTATGAGGCTGCATGAGGTGTAGTGAATGTGTCTAGTGTAGCGATGGTTGTTGTACAGCATCTGTGGAAATCACAGATAGAGAGGATGAGCGTTGGGGAGCTATAATGTGGAGTACAAGAGTTAGAATGAAGATTAAAGGAAATAGTGTGTGTGTTTGTAGTGCGTCGTTCGAGTAGTAGCTAAATGTCATATTGAAGACTTATTCGAATGTTGAGCATAACAAGATCTTACCATCTTATAGTCACAGGATTATTTAAAAGGTAAGGAGTTTATAGCTGTGATGATGACCTTAGATCTAAATGCCATTTACCAGAAAAGTAGATAGGTTAAGTTGGACCCAGTAAGCATGAAGTCTAATAGAAGTAGTATAGTATGTAGTCAATATGAGATAAGAGTATGACGAAAGATTGATTATAGTCTCTGGTGTTGTTGTGAGTAGTGAGTGTCACATAGAATTTAATTCAGTCCAAGTGCTTATAGTAGCTAGAAAGATATTTCAAAAATTTATAGCGATAGTGAGAGAGGTGAGAGTGTAGGAGATACAGAAACGGGAATATAAAGCCAGTGAGGGAGCGAATGAGTGTTACCGAGTTAATCTGATAATATGTCTGAGAGGGAGAGATATAGCCAAGATAAAGAAAGGATCTGTTTGAAGGATTTTTGAAATCAATTATCATACTATTGTGTGAGCAATGGTACCAGAGATATTGTGTGTGAGCGAAGGCGAGCGAGAGCTCGATGATTCTGCTGTCAGCGAGAGCCGTGTTACGAGAGAGTTAAGAAAGTGAAATATAGGATGATTGGAATAAATGATGGAAATTATTAGTAAAGCTGAACCCATCTTGTGAAGCTCACGCATATCACTACATAGATAAAGCTCTTAACAGACCGAGCCATAGCAATTCATGTATACAGATTGGAATGAATATTAATAAACAAAGTCTGGGATTTTAAGAGTTAAAGAAATTTGGGCATTAAAAGAGCCTGTGAATAAAGATGCATATAGCATTCCTGAAAATATAAGATGCGCAAGAAAAAGTGGCTATTTACAAATATGTAACCAACAATAAAGTAATTTCAATAAGGTATACCAGAATACAAAAAAATTTAAAAAGGAACAGCCTTGCCAAAAAGCATATTTTGGCCAAAAATTTGTACCTATCTTAGATCATAATGAAGTTTAGAGTAGTGGGAGAATAAAAAAAGTTGTGATGATGTTCATCATGATTTTAAACATCAATTATCTTACAAAATAGTTCATCGATACTAATGCTTATACATGAATGACATATACTCCATAAGATTAATTGGGCATTAGAAACAAACATTGTTAAAGCTATTTAAAGCACAATACTATATATCATTGGAACGTAGAAGTCTTAAGAGATTTTAAAAGATGCCAATAATATGTAGAAGCTCCAATCTGCCAAGGTCACTCAGCAGTGATGAGATCTTGCCAAAAGATAGCATTAGAATGTGATATACCACCATGCAAGAATATAGGTATCGATGCCCTTTGCCCTATTTACTCTAGTATTAGATAGATAAGGTCGAAGTAGAAGAAGCGTCAAGAGAATTAAAATGACACAGAAGTATAAATAGTATCTCATGTTTGAAGCAGTGTATGAGGACTTGTGATACATGTCTACATACATCGATCATATACTTATGTCATAGCGACTAGCTGAGTGTTTCATTAATGCCCTAAGTAATTTTATTCAGCGCGACAGATGCAATGCGATTTGATCCCGATTTGATAATTGGATAAACTTTGTGGAACAGCCTATATGCCAAGATATATTACTACCATAAATGACCTAATTAATTTTGTCTAATTATATGAAAATGAGATTATTGCAAGATTCATATATTCCTTTATGATCTTTTTTTTTTGCTAATATATATTGCGCAACCCAACCATGAAATTACAGTGGAAGTATTTTGACCACCCACTCACTATTCTCTAAAATATTCGGTTGACATTTTTAACAGACAGACACATATAGTATCTCTGTAACCGTTACAATCATATTATTCTTATATTCATCTCTCACTTTTTGAACAAAGAACTTAATAAGCAGCTTTATAGTATTGGATAACTTAATCACTTTGTATACTTGTGATAAAGGAATCTACCCCAGTTATGATACAGATTCGCCCAGATATCAGAATATATTGTCCAATATAGGGATTATAAGAAGTAACGAGCGTTTGCGAGAGCTTACAATGCGCAAATAGCTTTTTTCTGATACCATACAGCCAATTTGCTTTTTCAGATTATGTAACCCTTATAGAAGGTATAAAATAAAACGCTTCTCCTGCTACACCACATGGTGGTATATTTTCTCATATATTGAGATGAATTGATACATAACTATCATTAAGAAACTATGACCCACCCTCGAGTTCTCATGATACTCTAAATTGAATTACTCTATTTTTTAATCTGTGTAGTTGTAGTAGTCAATAACTCCTGTCCAATATCCATAGTGTGAATCAAATTCCCTGAACGTTGGTGTATGTGAATGTAATCCTGCAATTGTGGTTTAGCCTCATAGCTCAATAGTAAGCACACAAGAATGCATATATATCTATGTATATTTTTGAGTTGCACTCTTCTTCACAAAGAAATTAGTGGATAGTCTTGTTTAGGTGATATATAGTAGAAGATAGATGTGAGCTTGACATCAGACTTCAATACATGAAGTCAAGGAATCAGAGTTACATGTGAAAAATATAACTTAAAAACAGAATGATCTCACTTCTGTTCTTTTTGTAAAAGTACTAACATCATTTTGAACGACCTCTCCGCTAACTCTTGTACTAATATAAACCATAATTGTATCTTGCCTGAGGAAAGCTTATTTCAATTGACAAATATTGTGCTGTCAGTTCATAACTATACGTAGTGATAGTAATAAAAGAAACTAATACGAACCTGATTTACAGAATATGTCGAACTTGATATTAACAATATGAAGAAAAACCCAAAGAATAATAATAAGAAATAAAAATTCAAAAGAAATTAAAAAAAATTCATTACCATTCATACTATATGAGCATCAACTGTGGTTTTACAAATTTTACAAATATATTCCTACGGAGGAGTAGAATAAAGCCATAATCGATGTCCCAAGACAGAAAATTGCTGACGAAACTCAGGATTGAAAGGTCCCGGATGGCAAATTAAGCGGCTTGCAATCGCATAAAGCTAAAGAAAGCCAAATATTATAAGAAAAAGATAACGAATGCATTAAGATTTCTATTTTCTAATGTCAAAAATGTCATGAAAAAACAATACAATAATTAATTGCGCGCTATGTAGCGGTGTGTGAGAGTAGCAAATTGACAGAAACACTTGTACATCTATTCATTCAAAAGAGCTTATTAATTTCAACAAAGAAGAATAGAGAAAACATTGAGGGTGGATAGTATAATGCAAAACAGGACTTATAGCGTGTCGAATGCTGTCCTTAAAGCACAGAAACCCACTATTAAGAGGATCTCTAGAGCATGGTTACATAGTAATATACAATGGATTTGGACGTGTTGAATCCTAAGCAATTAATAAAAAAGCCTATGAGCACTGAGACAACTAAGAAAACTCTTGTTTCAATAGTAGAGAGGTCGATCTCATCTTCAAGCAACATTATTGGATAAAAGCAGCGAAGCCAGCCTACAATTTGAAGTAACATACACTTAATGCAAGTCTCACTCCTAACTCTCAGCCCATGTCTGAACATTCCAAGAAAACATCCAGTATATGATGTATGTGATAGTGATGTTCGAGATTTTAATACTTTTTATAGTATGAATATATAGTTGGGTGTGAAGTGTTTCAGAGTAATTCAATATAATAGTAGTAGTGTCGTTCGTGCTGTTTCGTAGAGCAGAGCGGCCTAAAAGGACAAAATATAGCATAACTGCAAAAATAATAGTTTTTTTTATTAATATTCTATTTCAATTGAATTTATGGAATCAATTAGTGTATAATTGATTATGCGTCTTATTTTTTGGCTTTGGTGATGGTGTACTTTTAATATTTATAGGTTGGTGTAAGTATGATAGCGTAGGAACCTTGTCAACATCTAGTATCTTCCATTGTTTTCATAATAAAATGCACCACCAATTATCCGGGAACCGAGTTATCAAAAACCCACTGAATGAAAGGATTTCGTTACAAGTACTATTATCTACTAGTATTATCGTATATCTATCATATAGAAGCGGATGATGAATGAGTGTGACAAGTACATTAACGGCCAGCAGCGAAAGCTGGGGAGATCGGTATAACGTGGTTAGATATAGTGTGTATTATATAATATATATATATAAATAAATATATATATATGGTGTATAATATCTGAGTACTCTATTTATATGAGAATAAAAAAAGGTATATTTAATATATATATATAGACTATAATTGTAGCTTATATAATATATAATATAGTTTTACGTCTCTCAATATATAGTTAGTAGGTTAGTACTTAAACTCCCGTAATACTGTTTGAAAGTTATATGAGTAGAACTGCTCTAGTTGTGTTAGAACGCAAATAAATCCTGCTCAAGCATCGATTGTTCTTGCCGTTGTTGATAAATTTAATCAAACATAATGCGCATTCCCATAAGACTTTGTGGTATTTATTTTATTTTTTATTTTTATGTTAGTCTCCTACATTATTTAATGTACCTTTCGACTTAACATAAGAATTCTTGCCCTCGTGGATTTCCCAAAAATGTATTCAAGTTTCTAGTGTAGCCGTATAGTGTGGTTTATCTTGAAACTATGGCGGCTGCCTCCTCCGCCCTAATCTGGAGCGCTTATATTATTAGGATAATGCTACTGTTAGTGATATTAATATATATTTTGATGGTAGGTTTATATATATATATTTCCGTCTATTATATATATTATATATATAACTATCTATATATATATTATATATATTATATATATAAGATTGATACTGAGGGCGCGGTATCCCTTCCTTATCAGTTTAAATCTTATGTAACTACAGTAATGATATATTTTTACCCATATAATTTCTTCTTATTCCAATATATTATATATAATCTAACAAAGTTTATATACACTCCTTCGTATGTTTTCTTCCTCTTGCACTGATAACTCGTTCTCAAAACCAATCTGACTATATTACTTAAAATTTAACTATCTTTAGTGCCTTATCATTTTTCATTATATATATATTAGATTTAAGTTATTGGAATTATATCTTTAACAACCTCCTTTCATGGATATTGAGATTTTAATATATTCAGATAATTATTTCGAAAATATCCCCTAAGATATATTCGAAATCGATATTTTTCTTGGCCCGGATAATATCGAAGCCCCCATTAATGATAATTTTTATATTTTTAGAATATATCGTATAGTATATCAGATTTATATCTAGATATTTTATTTAATGATGGTGCAGTAATTCCCCCTATAGTGTGGATTTTAATTTTATTTTAACTTCCTTTTTAGTTTTATTTTTAAGAATTTAACAATATATATTATATATATATTAATATATTATATATAATATATTATATATATAATATATTAAATATATTATAAATATATTTATATAACTATTATATATATATATATATATATTAATTAATATAAGTTTAATAATATATATAAATATATTAATATATATAATAATATATATATAGTAATATATAATATTATATATATAGTTATAATTTATATATATATATATTAATATATATATTATATATATATATTATAATATATTAATATATATATTTAATCTATATATATATATAATATATATAATAAATTTATATTATATAATTATATATTAATACATATATATATATATATATATATTATATAATAATAATATATATATATATGATTATTAATAATAATATATATATATTATATATTAATTATTATATATATATATATCTCATGTATATACAGATATATATATATGTAGGTGGGCATCAGTATTATACTACTCAAAAAAGTAATATATCCGTTTATCTCGGTATTACTCTCGTTACTACGGAATAAAAATAGAATATATATTACACGATTTCTCTATTATGAATTAGGAAAATAGGAATAGATAAAACGGTAAAAGTTCCTGTATTACATCTCCTAAATTATTAACGTTATTATAGTCTGATTTGTATTAAGATACATTTAAAATATATGTAGTTTTACTTTATAAAACTATTTATTAGTTAAATTGTGTTAATATTAAATTTTCCACGTTAATATATTTCATAACTTTTTAGTTAAAATAAAAATCAATATACCCTTTATGTATATAGACCCTAGTACGCCACTGCAAGACGTGTGAAGTCTCTTTACATCTCACAAATCAGTTGAAGAGTTAAAGTCAAAAACCAAAGATTCACAGAACCGAAACGGCAGAAACTATATACACTGTACTATATACCAAGTATTCCCAAAAATAGTGGTCATCAACCTAAAAACTAACATATAGCTCCTAAATTATACCTAATATGTGCATCCGACATTCCTCCCAGAGAGCAGCCTGGATTCACACTTGCACATTATACATTTAGTTCCACCCCTCTATATTCTCTATTGTCTATAACCCCATATACTGTCCTATAGGGTAAGTTATAACATTTAATTGAAGGAGTATAAGCTGTAATGGGAGACTTAGGTACTCCTAAGTGTCCCTTGCTCGTGAGTCTCCCGGTGTCCATTTAATATATTAGTAGATATACACTTTATTCTCTACTATTACTCAAAAAACTTTCCCGATAATATGATGAAAATCTCTTCATTTGATTAACTGCAAATAATAAAAGTTAATAACCACAAATAACATACTAGTTTGTGTTCCGAAATTCCATGGTTTGATATGAGGAAGAAACCATAAAAACACCTAGAACACCATAGTTATTTCAAGCTTATAAAACACCTTATAAGTACGCGAGTACAGTCTCACCTGTATTTAGTATAAATTCGCTATGATACGCCTATTATGTAGCAAATCCATTATAAAAACAGAAAATGAACACATAGTTGTTAATTGAGTCAACCTACATTTTTCTATTAAAATATATCATTTGTTTTAATGTAAAGGTTTGATGCATACACAACTCTCATCATTTATATCACATTTCTAGACGCCTCGAACCTTATATGTTTCTTCGACTCAATATTACATGATCATTCATTTTCTATACAGTCACTCGACTCAACTTTTTATCGATACCAATACATATAATAAATATCTCATCATAATAATTTACAAATATAGCTTCTCTTATACATAACACTAATAATAAAATTTAATTACTTCAAAATCTATTACATAGTTATATTTATACTAATATATCTACTTAGTCCACTCATTACCCTGTTATTAATTATAGTTATAAATTAACATTTAAGCATACCCACCTCTGATCACGGCGTGCTATGTCGCCGTTCACTACTAGAGATACCTCGTGCGGGACTGCTCAATTTTTAAGTTCCTGAAGCATTTACTCCACAGAGCCCAAGATATTCAAAGATAATTAAGAGCTCTGATCACTTACACAACCAACCGTCCCAACCAATACTCAGAGTCAACGAACCCTGGTCGGCCTCCCGCTAGTATACGAGTTCTATTCCACGTCGGTTCCTCTGATCTTCACCCTCGCTTATCTCCCCACGCTTATTATTTTATATTTCGGGTTTACACCGTCCGGCATGATTTAATTTTTTTTTGTGCTTGATCCCCATTTCTCTCTTATAATATATATAATATATATATATATATATACCATTCATTCAACTTTCTCACTAAGTTACTATATCACCTATATATATATATTTAATTAACCTCCTCATACTATTCACTATAATTGATGCCTCATACTATCACATCAAGAAAACACTGTATATATAAATTCCTTTCACTGCACCATATCATAATAAACAACCACTAATAACATATTTAACTATTATAGTATATAATACCTATCTACTTCCCTATAATTATAACTTACCAATAAGTCGTAATGCTAGATAATTATTTATTATTCGGAATGATGTTCCTGCCACACTCTATCCTTTATATACATTCATTTATATTTTACGATTCAGGTACTATAATAAGTACTTCGTACTATATAATCCTACTATTTACTTATTCCTATATGTCAAATAGATATTACCTCATTATTACTTCCGTTTATATATATATTATATCTTATATTATATATATATATAATATATATATATATATATTAACAATATATATATATTATTAATAATATTATATATATATAGATATATATATATTATATATATACTATATATAATATATAATAGTATTATATATTTATAATATATTTATATAAAATTAATATATTATTATTAATTATATATATTATATATATATATATATATATATATATATAATATAAATATATATATATATATATATAATATATATTATATTAATATATTAATATATATAGATAATATATATATATATTATATATATTAGTGTATGGACGGATGTCAAAGGATTTGACTGGTTTGCGGTATTATAGTTAGCAGTAGGTATTGCGGAATGCCGTGATCTTAAAAAGTAGAATGAGGTATATGTGAGGATGCTGGTTGATTTACTCTTTGAAGTTTGAATTGAAATAATAATAATATATGATATTAATATAATGTATATTAATATATATTATATATATTATATATTATTATATTATATACTTATATTAAGTATATATATATAGTATTATTAATATATAATATACATATATTAATATAATATATATTTATATATTATATATACATATATATTATAATATATATATAATAATATATATATATTATATTATATATATATATATATATTAATATGATATATATATATTAATATTAATATATTAATATTATAATATATATATATATATATATGATATATATAATTTATATATTTACATGTATATTATTATCATATACCACCACTGCTCTCAGGGCTAGAAAGCCCATATTTCAATAGTGAAGGTAGTGGTTGATTGCACACTGCTCTGATATTCATATCAACTAAAAGTCAATAAACTAGCTAGATAATTTAGAGTCAAACGTACTGTAGTTATATTTTATAATAGTGAGAGAATGTATTAAATAAAGGGTCTTTGCCCGTTACCATAGCTCATAAAGACTCAACTCTAGTAAGAGTGATAGAGGATGATTGGTAATTCGCGGTCGAGAGGAATCAAGCAGTAGGTGTAGGTTGTCCAGGGAGATTAGGGTGAAGATAGAGTTAAGTAGTACAGGGCCTCGAGTCGTATACCACCCCCAAGCCTAGGATTTTATTATTATTCATTCCCCCACCCTTATAAAATTACCTTAAAATAAAATAATCAGATAACACAAAAATAATCTAATTCTGAATCTCGTCTCGAGCTCACTGGAGATGCCAAACCCCTATGTTGCTTACTAATGTAGGCGTCGTATCTTTAAATAAGTGATTTATAGTGGATGGTATACGCGAATAGTGATATAAAGCTCCCTCTTAGATGAACCTGTAGAGCCGTAGCTGCGTAAGTAAACTCTATTTAGAATAAAAAGATGATACGATATATATCTAACCCAACTATCAACGCCGTAAAGATCAGGAGGGGTCAAGTGAACTGAAAATAATGTGGTCAAGTGAGCAGATATTTATAGATAGCCTATTTAATGGCATAGTCACTTTATGTACATATCTACGACCCCTAAATCCCTCAAAAGCCAGGGGTAATGATACCAGAGAGCTCACTCCTGTGATATTATCGAGTGAGCTAAGTACTCCATACACGAGCGGATGATATAAGATATATATAATAGGGTACCCTTGTATTACTGTGCAAACTGAAGGTATGAGAAATAAAATATAAAGTCTCAGCAATGACCTAACGATAAACTGCTCAGTGTACTTCTTTGAGGGCGCTATATATTACTACTATTTTCAACCGATTGTGATGTATTCCAGACATTATTTTTATGTTATATAGCTATAAGGCCAAGGTAATATAAAGTGATTTATAATTGTCAAATAGTACAGACGCGAGAGAAACCGTCGAAAGATAGTATTAGGAAAGTAAGTAAGGTTGTTCTAAGTTATTAGTAGTAGGGAGATTGATAAGCAAGTGTGTATAATGTTATATAAGTTATGCAGTTTAATTTAAAGCAATTTGGGATATTTCACAAGGGTTGAGACGACCCACCCGGAAATTCTATCTCAGAATTAGCGAGAACAGAAATCTGAGATAAGAATTCATGAACGAATGTATAGGCATTTCTAAGAAGTGTTAAAAAGAGATGCCGAATTGAATAATGATAATGAAGATATTAGAAGTAGAGTTATTATGAAGTGTCTAATCGGCATACTGAGTTAGATAATTGAGTTTAAAAGATGTATTAGCAGGTGAGAAGGATCAATTAATGAAATTAAGTATTAATGGTAATAATAATAGTAGGGAGATTAATGAACAGATACCCTGAGGGACCACCATTATTTAGACAGTAAAAAAGATGAGATAAGTCTGACCCCATCTACATTAATAGCGAATATTGAGTGATTTAAAGAAAACTTGTAAGTAACATAAAGTAAGCAAAGAGATAAGGATAGGAAACAGTAAAATAGGAATAAGTGAGGAGCTTGATGATAGTAGTGCATGTGACGGCGTGTCATAATAAGCCCGATAATCTAAAAAGTGCCTATGAATATTGATCTTATTCAAGTACAGAACAAATAATTTCTATGTTGTATCTGTGGGCGGACAATACCATATAAATTCAAGGTTAGTATAAGAAAAAAGTTATATCTTCTCAGTAGAACCTCGTGCAGTATCCGAAAGCGTGATGTATAACTTTATCAGATCGGAAAGATATAATAGGTGATAATGACGAACTTCCAGATTATTGTCTTAAGAAATGAATGAGTTTGAGAAGTGAGTTTATCAATAAATGATACTTAGATAGTAATATACTAAAGTCGTATAGAGCTATATAGGGCTGATATTAGTAATAGAATCAGAGGCGGCTTCTCACTTTTTTTATACGTAGAAAATAAGTTTGAATCATAGTGGCGTAATTGGAAGAAACTCTGGTAGGGAAAGTTATTATATTTAGTAT
>JABUQX010124036.1:0-10000 GCA_015478945.1 Trachelipus rathkii | reverse complement strand
TTCATGATGTTCCGTCATTAATTTCTCTGCTGGTGACATCCCCAGTTCAGTATGTCTTGTGTTGTTATATGTCAACACCACTCTCGGCAGGCAAATGTCCCAATCCAATTCTTCAGCTACTACATTCTTCACTAGCTCTGCAAACGTTCTATTGACACGCTCCACTGCCCCGTTACTTGCTGGCTTATAAGGACTACTATAAATGTGGTCAATCCCGTAGCTCCTCAACATCTGTTCGAACTTCCGACTCCTAAACTCCACTCCATTATCAGTCAGTATCTTGTACGGTGCATGTATGAAACTTGGTAGCATATGATATTCAAATGCATCTGATACACTTTTTGCTACCTTATTTTTCAGTGGCCTCACCATTGCCCATTTACTACAATGATCAATTGCAACCAGGCATGCTACATTTCCCAATCTCGTTTTTGGCATGGACATAACGTCCACGGCAACCATCTCAAATGGATTCTTCACTTCAATTTTCCAGATAGGTGGGTATACTACCGTATGATCAATCTTCATTAGTTGGCACTTCGGGCAAGTCCTACATACTTCCTGAACCACTGTGTGTATTTTTGGATGCCACACATACTTCACTACTGCATCTAATAATTTGTCTCGTCCTATGTGCGCAAGATTTCTGTGTATGGTCACGCTTACATGTACAAGTTGTTTGAATCCCACCACTGCACTACAATAATTTGTTCCCAGTTTCTTCACTAAAATTCCTTGGTTTATGGCAAAATCCTCTCTGTACCGGTAAAATTCTTTTAAGAGATCGGTCTTCTCAATTTGTTGGCCATTTCTCACCCTCTCTCTCAGGGTTTTTATAGCTTCTGATCTACTTTGTAATTGCACAATCTCCTCTGGCGCTATTTCCATTAATTGACCACTGTTTCTGTTGCCCGATACATTATTCACCGCCACTGTTGTTATAAACGTGTCACTCACATTCTCAGAATCTCCACCATGCGAAATTATTCCTTCGCCGAAATCTAGAACTGCTTCAGTTTCCACAAGATAGTTCATGCCCAACAAGAGGCAAGCTGGGATATACTCGTCTTTAACCACCACCAATGGCAATGTCACCTGTCGATATTTCGTGTTTATGGTGACTTCCACTGCTCTTGTACACTCCACCTCCCCGGTGCCCACACCATTAAGTATTACTTCTACTGGCCATTCTCGTCGTATATGCCCAAATTGCGTAAGATCGTTTACGACGGCCTCCTGTATTAAACTGATCACTGCACCAGTGTCTAGAAACGCACATTTTGTCACTTCCCCTATACACACTTCTTTCCAGGCAACCCCCTTCAAAATGTGGTTACAGCTCAGTCTTGAAATGTGGCCTCTTTCTTTCATCAACAGATTTATCTCCAATCCTTCACCATAATGGTGACTCAACAAGTTAGTTTCTTCATCCTCACTTGCTTCTTCTTCCTCTTGAGGATGTTCCCCATCGGTATCCTGTCCATCTTCTTGAAATTCTTCCTCGTTATCTGAAATGATTGGTATTTCTTCCGTCATGGTATTCCAATTTGTTGGACTGAATGTGCCATTGTCTTTTAAGGGATTAAAATGGCTTCCTCCCAGCACCTGCAAGTGCACATCCTCCAGGTGTTCTTCTTCTCTCATCTTGGGGCCAATATAAGCCACCGAACAGCATGTTCCATGATGGAGCCATATCTTTACTTTGAAAACATCGCTGGCTGCCAATAGTACTTCCGGCACGGGCTCTCTTCCAGGTTCTTTCAGTGCTCTTAAGTATTTTACTGCTTTTGCCCGTTTCTCTATCCCGTATACCCTCCTTTCCAAAATGAGCTTATCCAGCAACACTTCCCGCAGGTTTCTAAAATTCCTGGGAACTCCTTCTAGATGGGCGTTATCTAAAACAATCTTTAGGCTTTGAAACAGGGAGTCTGCTCCTCCTGGAACTAATTTCACCAACAGCAATCCCTTTGGGAGCGCAAGGGGGTAAACTACTTCCGCTCTCTCCTCAATACTGCCGTGGCACCTGGACCAGGTGTCCACAAACACATTTTCTTTTCCAGGATAATATTGAATTTCAAAACTATATTCGCTGAGATCATCCAAGACGCGTGCCAATTTACTGTCCACCAACTTCATTGTATCTAAATAGACCAATGGTCTATGATCAGTATAAAGAATGAAAGTCTGACCCAACAGGAACGGTCTAAAACTTTTAATACCCCATCTTATAGCCAACAGTTCTCTTTCTATGGTCGACGCTCTTCTCTCACAAGCACTAAATGAATGGGAATTATACGCAATTAGCTTCTTTCTCCATTCTGCTTTTGGCAAAGGCCAGCCCCCATACCAGTTCCGCTAGCATCTACAAACAATTCTAACTTTTTCGCATGTGATGAAAAATCTGGGAATGCCAATTCTACTGAATCCTTCATCCGTTTTTTTAATTCTTCAAATGATTTAGTTCTTTCCGTCGTCCATTCAATCAAATCTTTTCTTTTCCCACCAGTTAGCACACTAAGAGGTGCCGCCACTTCTGAACAATTTCGAATGAATTTCCTCTGGAAGTTAATCATTCCAAGATATCTTCTTAATTCTCCAACATTCTTCGGCTTTTCTAATTTGTCAATTTGATTTACGTATTCCGGCAGCTTTCTTATACCGGTTCTGCCAATTATATGGCCTAAAAATTGCACTTCCTTCTGTACCCATTTACATTTACTCACTTTTACTTTTACATTGGCTTCACAAAACTTCTGGAGGACACGTTTTATCAAAGTTAGATGCTCATCGAATCCCTTCGAGATCAAGAGCACATCGTCTACATAAATTACGACTTTATCCCTACTAAACCCAGTTAATATCCGTTGCATTTCCCTCTGGAACGCAGCTGGCCCATTCTTGAGTCCAAAGCTCAATCTTTTAAACCTGTATTGCCCGCTTACCGTGGAAAATGCAGTATAGTCTTTGCTATCTTCCTCCAACTGCATCTGGTAATACCCCTTAACCAGGTCCATACTTGTAAAATAGTAAGCTCCATGACAACCGAAGATCGTTTCGGTGATGTTGGTCATGGGAAATCGGTCAGCCTCAGTTACTTTATTAAGCCTACGGTAGTCTACGCATAAACGTAATGTGCCATCCTTTTTCCTAATCGGAACTATAGGAAAACTCCACTCTGAAGCACAAGGTTCCACGATGTCTCTCAGACACAGCTCCCTCACTTGACTTTCTATTTCATCATTCGTTCTCTGGTCGAACCTTCTTGCTCTTTGGTAAATTGGGGTGTCATCGTGTAGTTTGATTTTGTATGGTGTCATCGATGTTCTGCTCACGTCTGCATCACTTCTGCTAAATACCGATCGGTAGTCCCATAATGCTTCTGTTATCTTCTCACGATGTTCAGTTGTTAATTCTTCCATAAATTCTATTTCGTCACTCAATCTTTCTTTCGTCCACTCTTGTTCGATGACTGGTTGTTCCGGTGGCTCTTGTATTATAGTATTTACTGCACACGTTTTTGCTTCGAACTTTACCAAATCACCCTCATCCACCATCAAGTGTGCTGTGCCGAGGATCTCACCCTTCCCCAAATATGTTCTTCCGGCGGTCAATTTCTTCACCAACACTTCTCCTTAATTGTCTTTCCATTTCACCAATCCGGGCATCACCCTGAATCTTTTATTATAACCCCATTTGTTCTTTTCTTCTTTGTTGTCGATCAATAATTCTTCCGAACGTTCATTTTCCCATTCTGTACCCGTTCTTGGTGTGATCTGTTCCGACTTCCAACATGCTTTCACCCGTACCCATCCATCCTCTATTATGGCTATACCTTCCACAACGTACACTGGTAGTGCAGTTACGATCCGAACACAATTTCCAGGGTCAGTTGGCAAATGTACATGCTCTATAATGCCCGTCTCACCATAACGCGTAAACGTCTTTTCTGCTACATTTAACTTGATCTGATTCTTTGTTAAGAAGGGCATTCCCAAGATGACACCTTCTTTCAGATACTTTACTACTATAAACTCAAATCGACCGTACTCAATTCCGTCAAAGGTCACTCTCAACGTAGCGGTTCTCTTTGATTCTGTGCAGTGAAATGGGTCCCCTATACCTCTCAATTTCATTAACCTTCTGGTTGTTTCTGGATTCGAGATCTCTTTTAATAAATTTTCTCCAATAATACAGTATTATGTCTCCATTATGGCAAGCGTTTCTTTACTATGAAAGAAAGAAAACTACAAAAGGAACTTGCAAAAATGAACGAACAAATTCTAGCGGAGTGTTTATTCGACATAGGTAAGATTCTTTTATTTTTGCTTGAATATTGATCTTTTGCTAGGTACGTTTACGTCCCCTGGTTCTATTATTTAGTTTTTACAAAAGCACCAATAAAACTAGAAAGCAACGTAACTTAACTGTTTTCATAATTAATGTGGTCCTTTTCTTTCTCTTCTTTTGTTCATAGAGACTGATGATGAAGAAGATGAGGACAGTGATGAAGAAGAAAACACATGCGATGAAGATATTGAGGATGTGTTGCCAATGGACGTTTGTTCTTTTCAAGAAACCGAGGATCTTCCTGGACCATATCATAGCAAAAGGATGAAGCGTGGCGTTAATGAAATTTTAATCATGAAACTATCTCTGTTGTTAGATCGGTGTAAGGTATCTGACAGAAATGCCACACGAATTCTCATAGCTACCATAGAACCACTTGGGGAAAATCCTGAGGAGTTCAAAGTGTCCAAAACCACCATCCATGAAAGGCGAAAAGTATTCAGAGAAAAATAGACTGAGAAGATCTTGGAACAAATTTATATACCAGAGAAGGAAGCTGTTGTAGTTCATTGGGACGCAAAACTTCTACCAGACGTTCTAAAGACAGAGCAAAAAGATCGAATAGCTGTTGTAATTTCTTATGGTGAAAATGAACAACTGCTAGGAGTTCCTGTAGCAGACACAAGCACTGGTGAAGAAAAAGCCCTGGCTGTTTATGAGTGTCTCAAAGAATGGTGTGTTTCCCATACTATCAAGGCAATGTGTTTCGACACCACTGCATCAAACACTGGAAGGCTCAAAGGGGCTATTACAATTTTGGAAAACATCTTGGATAGAGAGCTGCTTTACCCAGCTTGCCGCCACCATATTCTTGAAGTCATGTTGAGAGGTGTTTTCGAATGTAAGTTCGGATCAACAACTGGGCCTCAACCCGATATATTCAAGAGATTCCAAAATGCATGGGCGAAGCTCAACAAGAAACAATATGATTGTGGTTATCCTGAATCATTTTGTGCGGTTTCCGTTGACAAAATTCGGGAAATAATTGCCAACATAACTGCGGATTGTAACACTAAACTCACGGAATCACAACCCAGAGACGATTACAAGGAGCTCCTACAATTGGTATTGGTGTTTGTAGGAGCAATGAATGGAACGGAAGTGGAATTTAAATCTCCAGGTGCCATCAGTCATGCCAGGTGGATGGCCAAGGCCATCTATTGTCTGAAGATATTTCTATTCCGCGGACAATTCAAACTGAGTCATGAAGAACAACGTGCCTTAGAAGCTGTCTGTATTTTTCTCGTTAGAGTGTATTGCAAAGCTTGGTTCAATGCCCACAAAGCACACTTGGCTCCCAAGCAAGACTTTGACCTCTTGCGAAGTTTGTTGGACTATCAGGAGATTGACAAAGATATCTCTGAGAGAGCTCTGGTGAAATTCTCAAACCATTTGTGGTATTTCAATGCAGAATTGGTAGCCCTCGTGTTCTTTGATCCCTCAATTTCAGACGAAGAAAAATCGGAAATGGCGAACAAAGTCCTAAATGACACCGAGACCGAGACCGAGACAGAAAATTCAAGAATTGTAAACCCCAAATTTCGAAGACACCAGTTGGAAGAACTGGTTAATGCAGGGTTATCTTGTTTAATTACCAAGGGGACCATGAATTTCTTTGAGCGTTTCCAGATTAACGCAGATTTTCTCAGAGAACCCCCAGTAGCTGGCCTGAAAATATACATTTTAAGGAAGGATTGGGGATTGTGAAGTCACTAAAGGTCGTTAATGATGTGGCAGAACGAGGAGTGAAATTAATTACAGACTTTAATAACCTCCTCACTAAAGATGAGGAGCAGAAACAATATGTTTTACAGGTAGTACACAAATGCCGAAAGCTGTATCCTGATGTTTCAAAAATCACTTTGAGCAAACCTTTAGAATAGATTATTCATTATTTTATCCTTCTTAAAGAATGCAAACGATGCAATGTCACTCTCTTTTCTTATTAAAATACATTGAAATATGTAAAAACAAAAACATTGTCATTTTATTCCATCATAATTAATTTCATACTTTGAAAAATATTAAATAATTCTCATATCATAAGTTCGTTAATAGAGGTTCCTAGTCACGTTTTTGATGACAAAGGCTGTTATAGCTCGGTTATATATATATATATATATATAATATATATATATATATATATATAATATATATATATATATATATATATATATATATATATATATATATATATATATATATATATATATATATATATATATATATATATATATATATATATATATATATATATAAATAATTAGAACATATATATTATTTAAAAAAATATATAAATATATATATTATATAAATATATATATTATATATATATACATATATATATATATATATATATATATATATATATATCTAATATATATATATATATATATATATATATATAATATATATATATATATATATTATATATATATAGTATAGTTTATATAGATAATAATATATTATATATATATAATATAATATTAAAAAAATATATTAATAATATATATATATATATATATATATATATATAATAATATGACAGAGAGAAAAGGAGAGTGAGAATATTATATGTATATAATTCAGTTCATAAAAAATTCTGGTGATTGAAGTTGTTTAGAAGCACTTTTATACTTAAGGGGACGTTGCGCGTATGGATTTCCTAACTTTTGAGGGTAGAAATCATCAATTCTATGATTTTTAGGTTTTAACACTTTCTAGTGTAGAATTTTATGCTCTTTCGAATGGTCTGGTTATTTTTAACAGGCAAGAAATATTTTATTCACAATATACAGGGGGATACGGGGGGTATTCAATTTTGGTAAGTCATAAATGAAAAATCCCGATAACCTTTTTATTATTCATGTGATCAGCATGAAACTTTCGGAGCAAGTATAGTTGGGGAAGATACACATTTTTTGTTAAAATAAATTTTTTGTATGGAGAACGAATTTGCCTCTGTGCATGGGAAAATTTCTAAATTTTCAAAAGTTTCCCCATATGCAGCGGCAAACCCCTTGAGTTTACAAAACATTTATCTAAACAAAAAATGTAAACCTTGCCTAGTAGTATATGATCTAAAAGTTTCGTATTGATTGAACAAAAAATAAAAAATTTATCATGAATTTTTTTCGTAGCAAAAAAAAAAAAAAAAAAAAAAAAAAAAAAATTTGGAATGGTTGGGGGGTAATAATTTTTTAATATTTACTCGATTGCAATGAAACTTTCACAGCTTGTGTACCTCTACAAGATATACATATTTTATTTAGATTAATATTTGGTATGCCCAACAGTTTTGCCGCTGATCACGAGAAAACTTTTGAAAACTTTGAAATGTTTCCCATGAGCAGCGACAAATCTGTTGGGTATACAAAAATTTTCTCTAAACAAAAAATGTCTACCTTCCCCAATTATATACGCTCTGCAAATTTCAAACTGATCGTATAAATAATAATTAAGTTTTTATGATTTTTTATTTTTGAGTTGCCGAATTTTTTTTTAATGATTGGTGTCACGCAACATATTTATTATTCATCTGATAAGAATGAAATTTTTATGGCCTTTATAACTCGACGATATGCACATCTTTTATTTAGATAAATTTTCTGTACGCCCAATGGTTTTGCTACTACTCGCAGGAAAACTTTTTAAAATTTATAAGTTTTCCCATGAACAGCGGCAAAAGCGTTTGGTATACAAAAAATTTATCTTAACACAATATATGTATCCTTTCTAATTATACATGCTCTGAAAGTTTCGTATTAATTGGATATATAATAAAAAAGTTATTACGATTTTTCTTTTTTAGTTGCCAAAAAAAAAGAAAAAAAAGAAAAATTCAAATAATTGATGGCATATAACATTTTTACTATTCATCTGATTAGAATTAAATTTTTACAACTTGTAAAAATTGGTGAGATACACATTTTTTCATTTATATAAATTTGTTGTATACCCAACGGTTTGGCCACTGCTCACAGTTCAACTTCTTGACTATTTTACTAAAAAAACTTTTTTTTACATTGAGCTGCTATCTCGGGGTATAACAAAAAATCCAACACTATTTTATATTTTTCTTTTTTGTTTTCAATTTTGTATGCATTGAACTACATTTTGATGTATGATTCATGCAAATATAAAAACATTTGGCATATTTCATAAAACTTTTAAATTTTATGGAAAAAAAAAATGTTGAAAAAAAAAAAAAAAAAAAAAAAAAAAATTTTTTTCTCTATATATTGCTACTATTTGTGAGTTATTTCATAAAACATATGCCTATGGCAAGTATTTCAGTGAAATCCGCTTGCAAAAATCTTTTGTAGTTCAGCAGAAATTCACTGTTAAAAATTGCTGATTAAAAATGTTAAAAATACTGACTCATGATATTTGGGAAGAAATTACACAAAATCTAAACACCTTTTTGCATATGTCATGAAAACAAATATTGTCGAGAAATCTTTCCTCTTTCGAATGGTCTATAATTTATCCCAAAAA
Organism: Trachelipus rathkii; assembly: GCA_015478945.1. Taxonomy (NCBI): domain Eukaryota; kingdom Metazoa; phylum Arthropoda; class Malacostraca; order Isopoda; family Trachelipodidae; genus Trachelipus; species Trachelipus rathkii. The sequence goes on along the minus strand of JABUQX010124036.1, from coordinate 1,156 downwards.
AATTACATTAGTGTTGTTAGGAATCCTTACGCGCAGCGTCCCCTTAATTTTCGGGATCCCTCGTTTCCCTATATCATAAACGGATTCTAGTTTTTTATCATCGCGAGCCGAAATACTTTCATTCCTGGGGCGAAGATTAATTTCATTATCGTTCTCTGGATCCTTTACGCCACACACATCGGGCTCAGGAATATCCATTTCGAAATTTGTCTTTGTTTCCTATTGAGTGGTAATTTTACATTATCTAAATATCAAAATATTGGATGTGTTTTTACTTACTGGATCATAGTCCATTTTTACTTTAAGAAAATTTATCACATGAAATTTGCCAATGTATGCCTGTCTTCATGAATTTATATTTAATTTTTGATAATGATCTTTTAATGTATTTAATGTTTCTCAGCCCAATTTTTAGGTACTGTATACACTAACAAAATTACTTTCAAGAATGATATAATTAATTGTAAATATATGCTAGTTAACCATTTTTATGAATCTACATAAGTTATTATGATGTGAAAAATCCTACTACTAAAGTGACAAAAATTAATATACTGTATAGAATATATATATATATATATATATATATATATATATATATATATATATATATATATATATATATATATATATATATATATATATATATATATATATGTATATCACTAACTAACTTTATAAATTGATATAGATTGATTCATATTGATACTTTGTCTATTAATGAGTGTAGGACTTTCAGTTGATGTCAAAATTTAAAAAAAAAAAAATTTCTCAATTCTGATAGACTTTTACCGTGCACTGAGCACAAATGGTAATTTTAAATCTGATCAATTGAAAAAAATTAAATAATATTGGTCCTTACAGGTTAGAGGCTAGATTTACAGCAATATCTTATCTGCAGATTAGGAGCTGGAATTCATAGCTAATGAGTTCCTCTAACAAACCCAACAAAAACTAAACTTAACCTAGCTCTGCTACCAGCAACTATTGCTAATGTCTGGGGTGAACTGTATTGATCAATTTTACTGTAAATATAGCTACATATTTTAATCCCTAACCTAGCCTAACTAACATAGAATATTGTTGTCAAAAACCTAGCCTAACCTGTATGGATTGATTTTATTAATACAGTAAATACTAATTAGGTTCAAAAGCA